>LIEC01011412.1:0-89367 GCA_001925005.1 Drosera capensis | reverse complement strand
AAGAATATGAAATAACAAAGATGAGAATCAAAATGTGAAGAAGAGTCTAGTTGAAGATATTATCTCTATTTTGACTCAAGTATTGATCATCGGTCCATGAATAATTCATATGCTCAAGAATAAATTGGTATAGTTGTTAACAACTTATCTCTCCTTAATTTGTCGACAATTAGGGAAAGCTTGCTAAGAATTTCTTTTATTGAATGACAACCCTAGAGAAACTCTTAGGATTTAACCTTTTAATAACATTAAGTTCTAGAGAGACTACCAATTCTAGCCAACAAACTCACGAAGCACGGTTCATTTAGGCTACTCATGTATTCTCTTAACAACAAGGGACGAGTTGAAACTACCAAAACTTGCCCTCAGCCTTTTTCAGAGTTTACTGAAAATCTTCCAAAGCTTACTGAAAATTGCCTTAGCCCTTTTCCAGAGCTTACTGAAAATTGCCATAGTCCTTTTCCAGAGCTTACTGAAAATCTTCCAGAGCTTATTGAAAATTGCCTCAGCCTTTTTCCAGAGCTTACTGAAAATCTTCCAAAGCTCACCTAAATTGCCTCAGCCCTTTTCAAAAGCTTACTGAAAATCTTTCAGAGCCTACTGAAAATCGCCTTCAGCCTTTCCAGAGCTTGTTGGAATTCGCCTCAGCCTATTCAAAGTTCTTTGTTTTGAATCTGCAGTTTTCACTCAGCCACAGCCGCAACTTCCTTCTCTAGCTCTCTTGTTTTGGATTTGCAATATTCCCTCAACCACAGCCACAGGCGCAGCTCCTCTTTTTCTCTTGTTTTTGGATTTGGAATATTTCTCCTCCAGCCACAGCCGCAGCTCTCCCTCCTTCCCTCTGAAAATGCTCTCAAATGCTTTTTATATGGAGGACTTTGGCTGCAGGGTTCTTTTGATGGAAAACTTCTCCTTGCATACTTTATAGCTCTTTTTAGCTCCTTTTGTATATATTCTTCATTTGATATCCTTTAAGACAAAATATAGATAAAATCAATCAAGTATTCTTTTATTTATCTCAAAGAAGTGGGAAGAATACATAAATAATATGAATATTATGCACCTTATTAGCTGGCTTCATGATGGTCTCTATTGTCTTGCTCCAGGCAGTCTAAACAGTTCCAGTAGCTTTATTGGCATCTTCGTTGCGGTCACCATCTCTTGCTATTTTGCATTGACCTCTAGGTCATGCTGCTTTCTCAACAGTTCGCTCTGCCATTGCTCGAGGGATGCTTCCAGCAAGGGATATTCATTCTGATGTGTTCAGCCCGGATTACATAACAAGCAAGTGTCATCATCTTCCTTTTCAATTATCTTCAGTTGTTAGTCGAAAACCTTTAGAACTAGTTCATGCTGACATTTGGGGGCCTTCTTCTATTACTTCTAGTGATGGTTTTCACTATTATGTTCATTTTTGGATGATTATTCAAGGTTCTCGTGGTTTTATCCACTTGTTCAGAGATCTGATATTTATGGTGTATTTACCCTATTTCGTCCCCATGTTGAAAATGTCTTGAATATGAAAATACAGTTTCTTCAAACTGATGGTGCATGACAGCCTGAAATTGTGATTTGAGCTTGTGATTTTCTTGACTGCCAGCAATTGCTTCAGCAGCCTGAAATTGCTTCACACAGGATTTTTTTGTGGCACAAACTGAATGTGTTGCCTTTTGGTTTTTTCTTACTTTTATTTATAGAGGTAGGTGGAGGAATATGCTAAAACAAACTTCCTACAATTACGGGCATGCTTCCTCAATATCTGGATAGGCCAAAGGCTAAGTCTAAGCTACCTAAGCTAGTAGACTCAAGCTAGTAGACTCAAGCTTACAGCTAACATTTCACCCCCAAAGCTTGACGTCTTTTCTCGATCTTGACAACTCCGACTTGAACGCGCATCTCGTGGAACTTGTCACGCGCCAATGGCTTTGTCAGCAGATCAGCTAGTTGTTCTTCAGTCCAGACATGCTCCACCTCCATCTTCCCATCTCTGATGTACTCACGAATGAAATAAAATCTAGTATCAATATGTTTACTTCGTTCGTGGAAAACAGGATTCTTGCTGAGAGCAATGGCGGACTGGCTATCCATCTTCAACATGAATGACTTGTACGGCTCGCTTCTCAACTTCGAGAGCAGCTGCGCCAACCAAAAACCTTGACAGGCCGCTGTCGTTCCTGCAATATACTCTGATTCGTAGCTTAACAGAGCGACGACCTTCTGCTTCTGGGATTGCCAGCTCACAAGACAGGAACCGAGAAAGAAAACGATGCCCGTGGTACTTTTGCGTGTGTCGATGTCATGACCCATGCCAGCGTCACTATAACCGAACAGCTTCAGTGCCACCCCTCTCCTCTTGTAGTAACAGCCGTAGTCGATAGAGCCCGCCGCATAGCGCAGGATCCTCTTCACCGCAGCAAGATGCTCTGTAGTGGGAGACTCCATGAACCGACTCACATACCCAACGACGAAAGCGATGTCGGGTCGTGTGTACACCAAGTAGCGGAGGCTGCCGACGATACTTCTATACTCCGTCGCATCCACCTTTGGCTCGGTGCTCGCCTTGCTGAGTCTCAGCTTCGGCTCCATGGGAATGTGGCAGGGATTACACCCTGTCATCCCTGCCTTGTCCACAATTCTCCTTGCGTATGCCGCCTGGGACAAGGTGATGCCGTCCTCCCTCTGTTCAACCTCGATGCCAAGGTAAAAACAAAGCAGTCCAAGATCACTCATCTTGAAATGATCCTTCATCTCCTCCTTGAAGTAGTCGATCTCGGCGGCGTCGTTTCCAGTGATGACGAGGTCGTCAACATAGACGCCTACTAAAAGCCTGGACTTCCCACGCCCGCGTGCATAGATAGCATGCTCGGACGCGCTCTGCTGGAAACCAAGCGTTGCCAGCGTCTGATCTAGATTCGCATTCCACGCCCGCGGAGCCTGCCGGAGCCCGTACAACGCCTTGTCCAGACACAGTACCTTGTCCTCTTGACCGTCGACGACAAAGCCGGGAGGTTGCTTGACGTAGACCTCCTCGATCAGCTCCCCGTTGAGGAAAGCGGACTTGACGTCCATGTGGTGCACCGGCCACCCCTCCAGGGCGGCAAGAGCAAATAGTAGTCGTACGGACTCGATGCGAGCGACCGACGCGAAGGTCTCCTCGACGTCAACGCCGGGTTGCTGCACGTACCCCTTGGTGACGAGCCTCGCCTTGTGCTTGACCACCTCCCCGTCGCCGTTCTTCTTCACCTTGTAAACCCACTTCAGCCCGATAGGTCGATGACCGGCTGGAAGGGTTACAAGCCGCCAAGTGTGGTTGGTCTCAATGGAGTCCATCTCCTCAAACATGGCACGCCGCCAAGACTCCTCCTTCTCTGCCTCTGCAAAGGAGCACGGCTCCTCTCCAACCTGCAAGTGAAGTTCGCCACCAAGGTTGTGTGGAGCGAGGCCTAGTGGAGAGGAAGAGCCAAGTATGTAGTTGATGGCCCTGAAACGCGGCGTGCCGTCGTCGTCGGCGTCGATGTACTCGGATGCGTTCGATGGTGGCGAGACGAAAACAGGTTGAGGCGGGGTCGGTGCATGTGATGTTGGAGGTCGCGCAGGTGTGCCGCCTGTGGCTAGTGACGCGTCGCTTTGCTGCAGCGGGAAAGGCGAATTATCCACTGCCTCCGCACCCTCTGGCTCTTCCACGAGGTACTCGACAGAGAAGTCAGCCCTGCGGACTATCACGTCGTTGTTTTCCTTGTGCCACTCCCAAGGTGCGCGCTCGTCGAAGACAGCATCACGCGACACCACGGCGCGGCGTGCCTCCGGGTCGTAGAAGCGCCAGGCCTTGGATCCAGGATCGTACCCTATGAAAACCATCGGAGCGGCACGGTCCTCGAGCTTCTTGAGGTGCGGGCGCATGGACTTGACGACGTGGGCAACGCAGCCGAAAGTGCGCAGGAACTCTACGCCCGGCTTGCGTCCGAACCATGCTTCGAATGGTGTCATGCCATCGACGCTCTTAGTGGGCACCCGGTTAAGGAGGAACACAGCCGTCGCCACAGCCTCGCCCCAAAAAATCGCTGGCATTTTTCGCTGTCGGAGGAGGCCGCGCGCCATCGCGACCATCGACTGGTTCCGGCGGTCCACAACTCCATTCTGCTGGGGAGTGTAGGGCGTCGAGTATTGCCGATGAACACCGTGCTCCTCGCAGTACTCCTGGAATTGTACGGAAGTGAACTCACCCCTATTGTCCGTGCGCAGGACCCGAAGCCGGCGTCCTGTTTCCACTTCTACCTTCTTCTGGAACATGCGCACCGCCGCTAGCGTGTCGCTTTTGGCTGCCAGGAGTGCAAATCACATGTACCTGCTGCGGTCATCGACCAGCAGTAGAAAGTACTTCTTCCTTCCGTGTGTTGCCGGCGAGATGGGGCCGCATAGGTCCGCGTGGACCAAATCCAGGAGCCCTTCCGCCCGGAGCTTCGCCTGTGTCGGGAAAGGGCGTCTCTTGAGCTTGGTGGCGACACAGTCCCCACAGAGCTGGTGGACGTGGTCGATGCGGGGAAGGCCGGTCACCATCAGCCCGAGTTTCTGAATTCTTTGTTTGGATATATGACCCAAACGCTTATCCGAGAGTGATAAGAAATTCTCATATCCACGGGAACTTACATGCAAGGTTTCATTATGTGAGGCAATTGTATCAAGCAAATATAGTCATCATATCCGGATAAAAGGCCAGAACCAATAAGATTTGAACCTTGAAAAAGACTAAATTTATTGTTTCTAAATGAACAAGAATAACTGAATTTATCCGATGCGGAAATTGAAATTAAATTCCATCTAAATGAAGGTACAACAAATTTCTTTTTCAAATCCAAATAAAATCCAATCTTTAATAATAACCTACTCTTTCCAATAGTCTCAACCTACTTGCACACAATGTGAAATGAGCTCATTAAGAGTCCATTTCTCCTTTATGCATTTGTAACTGACTTTAAACTGATTGAATTATACAGAAAAAGAGATCAAAACTAAATACACAAGTAATTTCTCAGATAATACCAGCTTGAGTACGTTTAGTTTTGAAGTAGTATGAGACATTTTCAAAATATATACTCCCTTATGTTCCCTTTGTCTTTATACCTCATGGAAAAACGATTACTCAACTTATAATTATTACTTAAATATGACTTAAATATGACTTTAATTTATAGATTCAAATAATGACAAATTCTCATCACAAGATACCTAGCACAACATTGATTTTAGTCTTTGGACAGAAAATCAACTTGTAAGTGGTACTCTTGATGTAGTAATTAAATATTGATAATAAAATCCTATAAAAACATTAAGTCTTTCTCTAGACCGACATAACATTCACACGAAAAACCTAACACTTGTCACATATTTATTAACACAAGCATGCTTTAACTCCGACCAAATAACAATCTTCCTTTGGGCCAGTTGCTTAACGCATGGAATTCAAACACACACAAAACATCTTAATATTCTAAATTAATCAATTTACACAAAAGAGGTTATTTTGGCAACATATTATTTCAATTAACTAATCTAGAATATTAGACATACAAAAAAATTGTATATAACATTATTGCCAAGTATTGAATCTGAATCCAAAATTTTAGATGTATACCATTTAAATGTTTAAATGGAAATAAATATGAATATGAATCTGAATCTTATCTCAATATAATTTTATCTCAATATCTTTTCCAAGAAAAAGTACGTTACGCTACAAGGCAATATCTTTTCTAATTAAGATAATTAAGCATCAAAAAATTTATTGATGCTATACTTCAATTCAAGCCCTCAACGACCGTAAATTAAAGATTAACATGATGAATTTGAAGATTCTCCCATTAGAGTTAGGTGAAACGCACAAAACCATTGATGCTCAGATCACAAATTTTCTAATGGTCGTAAATCAGTAAATGGCGCATACTCAACACTCATAATTGGAAGAGCAATTTCATTTCATTGATCAAAAGTATGGAGAGCATATCTGGTGAGAAAAGATAGATCTAGAGCATATCTAGTGGAAGAGCAATCCTGTTATGATATTACTAACTAGAAGCAAAGATAGATCCATGGCGATGGCTAACATCAAAACAACACCATGGAATAATCAAACTACTAACCAATTAGTCCAACAGACTATCTCTGCTTCTTATCACACAATATGCGGAAAACAATAACTCGTCATCGAAGCTGTAGGCTCATAAAAAAATTCCCCAAAATCAAACTTTTTCAAATAACCCAATATGAAAGAGGCTCATATCGAATTGTAACCTTCATATAGAATTATTTAAAACAAATCATAAACGGAAGCACACTTGAATCCATAAGAGCAAGCCTTTGATACGGGTTGAAGATCGCCTAGGGTTATGGTATCTTCCAATTGATACACACGTTAGGGTTTCTCTCTTGCGATGTAAGGCCAGAAAGATGTAACGCATGTTCAACCGGAGACCATAACCTTCATATATATAGTGATTCTTAAGCTTAATCAGTCCATCATCAATTAGGATCAAGCCCGTGGGTAGCTACACAATTGGACTCTATACTATATAAGACGACATATTAGCCCACTTAATGTTAATATCCGTAGAACCACCAATATTTGGGCAAAACTGTAAGATAGCACATAACATACAATTAATCCGTATAGTTAAATTGTCCATGTACATATAATATGAGTCCATTAATCCAACATTGGATTCTAAAAGATCCTAATCTTTATACTTTCATATATATGGTGTGAGGATAATATTATTTCAGTTATTTCAGTTATTGTTATGTATTATGTATATATATACATGTTTGCTGGTATAAAATGACCATGTGATTGAGCCTCCACAATATACTGCTTCCTTTTAGTGTGGTTGATAATTTAGGCAATGCATCACCTTGTCACTCAGTCACTTGGGCATACAAGTCTAATTTGATGGTAAGGTGATGACTCTTACCAAACATATGTATCTGTAATTTGCTGATTCATGTGTTCTTCAAAGTTAAATAAGATGATGAAACGACATAACTCTTGATTAGGAAGATGCAAGTTTTGTGTCATGCAGAATAATTGGTTGCTTCAATATGTTTTGTGATTCACATATTTTCTACTCTTTGATTATCATAATGAACATTATTAATTTAAAATACCCAACAAAGTTTAATCTTAAATATTAGTATAAAAAAACATATGGAACCTTTGGGTATCCCAACAAATTTTTGTTTACAATTTGATATCCCCTAAAATACCTAACAAAGTTTAATCTTACATATTAGTATACATAAAAAATTATGACACCTTTGGGTATCCCAACAAAGTTTTGTTTACAATTTAGTTTCCCCTAGAATACCATCTTTACCCTTACTTTAATCCAATCATACCACCCTAAACTAACCCAACCCCCTAACCTAACCATTCCCAACCCAAACCTTCACCTTCATCGGGCTATCTTTCTTCCCCACTCCATTCCAACCTCGAGCCACTCAACCAATTGAAACGACCATTTTCAAACTGTTGTAATTCACCAATTAATCAATTCTAACCCATTTCACACTTTTCCAAATGGTTGCAATTCAACCGCTACTTCAATTCCTTCAAAACCTCCGTTGAGAATGCTGAGAACAAAACGAACTAGCATAACAATGATGCCTCCCAAGAAAGCAGCCAAGCAGTAAAAGACGATGACGGAACAGCCTAAAGAGACGAAGAGAACCAAAAACAAGATAATGATGAAGACCACGAAGAAGACGAGGATGGCAGAAGGAAAGAAGTCGACGAAGACAATAAAGACGATGACTGGAGAAATGAAGGATCGAAAACCGATGCTCTTATAAACTCGATGTGCGACTTCTTACTTTAGTAAGAAGATGGATGAATTGAGGGATATGATGTCGAACGCGTGTCGTACAAACATAAGCTCGGCTCCCTTTTCTCATTTCTTACATATGCGGAAGCTTATGATGTGTTGTACGTAGCTTAAAGTGATTTTAGATCGCATAACCCTAGACACCGTGGTGGGTATTACTTTGGGTGAACGGAATACATTTGTTCCACTAACTGTGGAGCATATTTCATTGATAGTAGGTTTATCGATAGTTGGTGTGAATGTGAATGTGAAGGGCAACCTCAAAAGTAAGGCTTTTGATCGACTACTTTGTGTGATGGAGAAGATGGCAAGAACAGAGTTGTCTGAAAAATTGTTTGAGTTGGCTACTAAGGAAGATGAGGATGCACTCGTGACTTTGCTAGGGTTTTCGTACTGTTTGTTTGCAACTATATTCTATTTCCGAAGACCACCTCTTACACTTCATATTTCGTTTTTAATTATGTTGACGATTTGAAAAAGATCGGAGAATAGGCTTGGGGTAGGATGGTTTATAGATATCTTGTTCACGCCATATTCAAGTATAAGTCATTTGAACCTACAAATGCAGCAACCAAAGGGAAGAAAAAGGAGTATTGAATGATTCCAAAGATCCTTATGTCTAGGGATGTTTCTTTGCTATTTTGGTATGTAAAAATTTTGTAAAGCATTTGTTTTTGTTTTATAAATTGTTACTTATTTTTTTTGTGTACTGGATTTTTATCAATTATGAACTGTCCTTTTAGATCTAGGTATATGAGTTTTTAGAAGACATCATGTCGAAACCAATGAATCATGCGAGAATCCCTAGGATATACTGTTTGGATGGAGACGAGTACTGCTTCTTCGTTTAATATCATTACGTTTGGATGGAGAACGTAATGATAGTTCTCGTTTGCATGGATCTCGACCTTGCACTTCGGATTGAGCGACTCGCTGCTCTTAAGGATACATCTACCCCAGATGAAAAGAAGGAGATGGAGAAGTGGGAACGCTCAAATCGCATGAGTCTTATGATAATGAAACATGCAATTCTAGAGTCATTCAGGGGCACTATATCTGAAGAGGCTAATGCCAAATCGTTCCTTACCGAATTTGAGAAACGTTTTGCAAAAAATGAAAAGGATGAAAGTAGTATTCTTTTGAGTAATCTTGTTTCCATGAGATATAAAGGCAAAGGGAACATAAGGGAGTACATTTTGAAAATGTCTTATACTGCTTCAAAACTAAACGTACTCAAGTTGGTATTATCTGAGAAATTACTTGTGTATTTATTTTTGATCTCTTTTCATGTACAATTCAATCAGTTTAAAGTCAGTTACAAATGCATAAAGGAGAAATAGACTCTTAATGAGCTCATTTCACATTGTGTGCAAGAAGAAGAGAGTATAAAACAAGATAAGAAAGAAAGTGCTCATTTGGGATTGACCTCTAAGGACAACAGGAAAAGAAAAAAAAAAAAGGAAGTTGCGGTCTCAAAACCACAGAAGAAGCAAAATAAGGAAAATAAAGTTGAAACTATGGAATCTGGTTGCTACTTTTGTAAGGGGAGTAATCACAAGAAGAGAGACTGCACCAATTACGCTTGGCGTGCGAAAAAAGGTATGTATCTTGCTCTTGTTTGTTCTCAGGTTAATTTAATTTTGGTACCCAAAGATACTTGGTGGATAGATTCTGGTGCTACTATTCATATAAGTGTGTCTATGCAGGGTTGCCTCAGCTGTCGAAAATCAAGTGATTGTGAAAGATACATCTATGTGGGTGAGGGCAAGTAGGTTGAGGCTATTGGAAAGAGTAGGTAATTATTAAAGACTGGATTTTATTTGGATTTGAAAAAGAAATTTGTTGTACCGTCATTTAGATGGAATTTAATTTCAATTTCCGCATCAGCTAAATTCGGTTATTCTTGTTCATTTGGAAACAATAAATTTAGTCTTTTTCAAGGTTCAAATCTTATTGGTTCTGGCTTTTTATCCGGATATGATGACCTATATTTGCTTGATACAATTGCCTCACATAATGAAACCTTGCATGTAAGTTCCCGTGGTACTAAAAGGAAATTAACCAATGAGAATTTCTTATCACTCTGTGATAAGCGTTTGGGTCATATATCCAAACAAAGAATTCAGAAACTCGTGTCAAATGGAATTCTTGATTCTCTTGATAACTTAAATTCGGATATATGCATTGAGTGTGTCAAAGGTAAACAAACAAAAAAGACTAGATTAGGTGCCGAGAGAGCTTGAGATGTCTTAGAATTGATACTTACGGATATGTTTGGGCCATTTCCTACACCCTGTAGAAATGATCAACAATACTTTATCATATTCATACATGATTACTCTCGTTATGGGTACCTATATCTAATCTATGCGAAGTCTTAGTCAATAGACGTGTTCAAATCATACAAGGTCAAAGTTGAAAATCAATTAGACAAAAGGAATTGAAAATCAATTACTCTCGTGTCAGATGGTTCAGGTGAACAACGTCGAAAGTCATTTGCGAAATTTTTAGAGTATGGGATTGTTCCTCAATACACTACGCCAGATAGTCCTAACATAAATGGTGTAGCTGAGAGATGAAATCGAACATTAAAGAACATGGTGAGGAGCATGATTTGTCATACTACTTTACGAGACACACTCTAGAGAGAGGCATTGAAAACTGCAGCATATATACTTAATAGACGTCTAACTAAAACCACAATTAAAACCCGATATGAACTATGAACTGAGAAAAATCCCAGTATAAAGCACTTGCATATTTAGGGTTGTCCAGTTGAGGCAAGGCCTTATAGACCAAATGAAAAGAAACTCGACTCTAAAATAGTTAGCTATTTTGTTGGGTATTGCCCGGTTCTTTGAGGATGTTGAGTTTGGGAGATGGAGAGAAAAAGCTAGAGATTTTATCTTTGAGGAAAAACTTGTGTCTCTTCCCTCAATTGTTGTTGATCATGATCAGAGTGTTATAATTCCTGATAAGGATCACGAAATAACTCCAGTTCAAAACAATTTTATAATCCCCCTAATCAAATTCCTGATATTGTTAATGAGGATCAAACTCAACAATCTCAAGAACATGAAGTGTCATTAAGGAGATTCGCTAGAGAAAGGAGAAGTGCAATTCCATCATTCATGTAATTTCATTCAAGAACATGAATGATGGAATTTAGTCCATGAGTGATAATGGCGTTTGGAAGCATGTCTCATTGCCCAAAGATGTCAAACCCATTGATTGCAAATAGATATTTAAAACCAAGAAGGATTCAGAGAACAATATCATATGATTTAAATATTGTCTTGTCGCTGAGGACCACACTCAAAATGAAAAACAATATCCTGGTTCAGGGTGTTTTCATGGTTCTAAGTCATTGGTTTTGGCGAAGGCTTTGTTTTTTTGTGACAGGGAGAAGACGGTGTATACCTCATCCTCCCCGGACTCTTTCTATGAGGAAACTACCTGGTTTAGGATTTCTGGTTCTATGTGTTTTTACGGTTGAGGGTGGTTTGGAGTTTTAGCTCGGAGTTCGTGTTGCTCTTTTTGGGGTTTCATTTTGGTTTGTTTTTGCTTCTTGACTATGTGGTGGTGTTTGGATATACAATTAGATTGTTTGTTTAGTTAAATTAGATGTTGGTGCTAATGTAGCTGTGTTGTTGAAGTTCTTTGTTCTGAAGGCATTCTGTGTTCACTCGAGTTGATTTTTGATGTTGGAGTTCTGATGTTTTGTTAGGTGATGTAATCTAGCATTTCTTGTAATATCTTTTGGGAGGGTATGCGAAAAAGAGAGCATAAATTAAAGTGTAGGGAATTGAAGGATCTTCTAGTATCTGAGGACAATTATCTCAAGCTACTGTCTATATATGTTGATATGTATTTTTGATGAATGAAAGTTGATCCCAGGACTCTACATATTCTTGTTGAATGTTAAAAATCACGGAACACAATCTATAATCCAGGGTTTCAACCCATTCCGAGTCCTAGTTATTGGCACACCACTTTCTTCTATTGTTCTATTACCTTTATGTTCGAAACTGTGCTTGACTGCATTCCCCTATTAGGATATCGGGGCGGAATATAGATTTTCTGTTCCAACCCAAACGGATCCCCAGTACTCATTTGAAATTTCATATGGTGTTGCTACCACCTTGTTCTTTACTCTGAACTGGTTACACTTGATATTTGTCATCAGTCTCTCTAGAAGTGGGATGATGTCTTCATCAAAGTCGAATGTATTTCGTGGCTTCTTTTGGTATTCTTGTTTTCTTTTCTTTCTTTTTTTTTTCTTTTTTTGAATCCGCTTGCTCAATTAGTCTACAGTCACTCACAAAGGTTGCTCTTCTCATGGTCTGCACTCTGCAGCTCTGCCCTTGGTATCTAATCTGTTGATAGGTTGAATGTGGTCTATAGTATTTTGATGGTGGTTGTTTTTCTTCGGTATTCTGCTGGTTATTGTTGGGCTAGGATTGCATAAATCTCATGCTTTCTATCAATTCGTTGTATGTGGTGCTGAGGGACTTGATGGTTGTATGAAATTGTCATACTTGAGCTTTTGTTTATGGATATATGCAGGCTTTGTCATCAGTTCTAGTCTCGTCATCTTGTGGCATTTCTAAGGCTTTTTTTATTATTATTTTTCTTATTTCTTTTTGGGCAGCGTGTCTTATACATTGATATCGATGTCCACCATGGAGATGGCGTAGAGGAGGCCTTCTACACCACAGATAGAGTCATGACAGTCTCTTTCCATAAGTTTGGCGACTTCTTTCCTGGCACATGGCACATCAAAGACGTAGGGAAGCGCTATTCTCTGAACGTGCCTCTGAATGATGGAATTGATGATGATGCAAGCTTCCCTGGGCTCTTCCGTCCCATCGTTACGAAAGACAAGGAAGTTTATCAGCCAGAAGCTGTTGTTCTCCACTGTGGAGCTGACTTGCTTACAGGTGATCGGTTGGGGTGCTTCAACTTGCCTGTGAAAGGTCATGCGGATTCTCTTGCATTTCTCAGATCTTTCAATGTACCTCTGATGGTCCTTAGTCGTGGAGGTTATACCATCCGAAATGTTGCTCGCTGTTGGTGCTATGAGGTATCACTTCTATCTGTGATATGCTTATGTAACATGATTTTGAATGTACCTTTTCTCTCGTTGTTTTTCTTCTTTTCCCCCAAGACAAAAGGCGTATTGATTACTACAGGGTTTTTTTTCTTAGGGAGAGAATGCATTCATCTGTAGAGCCAATGCAGTGCTTCTGGTTGATTCCCGTTCTCTTATTTTGCAGACGGCAGTTGCTGCTGGCGTGGAGCCTGATAATAAGTTACCGTACGATGAGTACTATGATTATTTTGGCCCGGACTACAATCCTCATATAAACAAACCCTAGCAATATGGAAAACCAGAACTCTGCCAAGGACTTGAAAGAATCAGATGACCCTTTTAATTAAATAATTTGTTTGCTAATTATTTATAATCTTCGTTAATCTTATGTGTTTCGTGAATTTTTAACGTTGAATGGATACAGGATAAAGAAGACAAAGATGAAAGACCAAAACCCCGAATTCGGAATGGCGAAGCTTATGATTCTGATCCAGAAGATGGCAAGAACTTTAATCAACTGCCCTTTCTCGCTGGATATGTTGTCGGCCGTTGATCTCTTTGCTATCTAACCAAGCTTCGTTTGTTCTTGCAATATTCTCTTGAAGTGCTGCTGCTGATGATGCGAAGAAAGAAGATTAGGAGGAGCAGTAGCGGACAACTAACAGTCACCAAACATCTACTTTGGCATTCTGTCGAATCAAATACATGTCGAGGCAGTTGGGGCCACCTTATTGCAGATTTCTCACCCGTTGCAGCAAACAAATAATGTAGAGGAACCCGCTAAATGTACTGTCAAGCATGACTTGTAGCTTGTGCAGAAGGAAACAGAATATATTTTGTACTGATCTTGAAATGTCTTGGATCGCCTTAGAAGCCTAATCATACTCGAACATCGCAAACATTTTATTGTGATTATATGTTGTTATTGGTTTTGTGTTTGTAGATTTCTATATTTTGTTTCTGAATTTTAGTTGTTTGTTTGGGATTTGCATTGCGACAGGAATGGAAGAAGATTGAGAAGATATTCGTCTGTTTCTTCGATTTGCGGTGTGATTATGTGGCCACGTCTCGAAATGAAGAGTTTAAAAGGTTAGATACTCGGTCTTGTTGTTCCTGTGTGTAGTGATCTGCATTGCATTATTCGTTTTCTTAGTACTTACATGGATGGAAATCGTCGTGACCAGACTAATAAAAATATGTGCATGTATTTCATAGTTGTCTTATGACTTATTCTCGCAATACAGGATAATAACAACACCGACAACAAACCTAATAATCCCCACAAAGACAGGGTCTGATCGCAATACATGGCATGAATATGTAAACAACAGATAATAGTATGCTAGGCCTATCCTCAGGGAAGCTTGTTATTATATTACAATGCTATGATAGAAGATACTTGCTCGATTGAAAGAGATGTGATGATGGGGATTGCTTCATCTGTTACCCCTCTGCTTCATTTTTTTACTCTTCATGTGCTGCCTTCTCCCAAAGGTCTCTACAAACCAATCATGGTTTTCGTCCGAGATCATACAGCCAATGACCACTCCGACTACCAGTCCGCTGATGTATCCCATTGATCTGATAACCCAACCAGTTACATAGGTTGAATCTTCATCTTCTTTGGAGGATGACTCATTTGGTGATGCTGCTTGAACCTCCAGATTCCCACACTTCTTGGATAAGGGGCTGTCACATAGCCCTGTATTTTCGATGAAGGAATCATTTTTGAACGTGCTGAACTGGCCACCTTGTGGGATTGGTCCTGTGAGCTGGTTGTAAGAGACATCGAGTTGGCTGAGAAACGATAGTTGAGTCAATCCTTGAGGAATTTCACCCGAAAGCCGATTGTGAGAAAGATACAATGACTGCAGCTGCGCCAGGTTCGAAAATGAGAACGGTATGCGTCCCGTAAGATTATTGTAGGAAAGATCCAGGTATTGCAGTCCAGTCAAGTTTCCTATAGAGTCAAGAACCTTTCCAACCAGTCTATTCTTTGAGAGGTCTACTGAGATCATAGGATATGTTGATCCAAGCTGTAAACCATTCCTTTCGATGGCACCAGACCAAGAGTATGGAATTTTGATCTCCTGGCCCAATAAGCCATTACTTCCGAAGGCATGAGACGAAGAGTATTGGATTGTCATCTCCCCACCCAATAAGTCGAAAGTCACTTCGATTTCACTCAGCTGTAGCCTTAGCTTTTGCATGGCATACAAATCGTCAAATAGCTCATCCGACATGTTACCCGTAAACTGATTGTCTGAAAGTTCAATCCAGTACAAGCTTGGGAAGCCAATCCCAGATTTGGGTGGTAATGGACCATGCAACTTATTTGATCCTAGATAAATGGTTTGCAACCTGGAAAGACCACTCAACCAAATGGGAAAAGTATCAACGAGGTTGTTGTTTTCCAACCCCAACACTTCGAGGACTGAACAATTGACCAGTGATCTGGGAAGTTTCCCTTCGATACGATTGTCTCCTAGTTGAAGCTGTTTCATTTGGCAAGAACTTGTGAATGCTTCGGGAATCGTTCCATGGAGATCGTTGTGATATAAATCAAGAATTTCCAAGTGACTGCTAAGGTTGAATAGACATGGAGGAATCTTGCCGCTCAACCGGTTGTCTTGCAAATCTAGGACCTTTAAGGAAGTACCGTTGCAAAAGGCTTCTGGTATCTCGCCTCTAAAGTCGATTCAAATCACATGTGGATAGTTCTAAAAGCACTAATTGAGGATAGTCACTATTGTTGTGGGTGTTAGGTGGGAAAAACTATATCAATGCTTGACAAACTTAGTGCTTCAAGATTTTGATGTCCAACAAATATATCGAAATCGAGAGGACCGATAAAGTTGTTTTCATAAAGGAAAAGGAATGCAAGATTGGGCAGTCTAGAAATGAAGCTAGTGATCAAACCGATCAAACTGTTATAGGCAAGGTTTAGATAAATCAGGTTTGTCAAGTTGGTAAAATTTGGGACTTCACCCACTAGATTACAGTGGTAAATCTCTAAATATGAAAGTTGAGTGAGGTTTGAGAGAGTATGGGGAATTTCACCGATCCAACTATTGCTTGAAAGGTCCAAATGTGTCAAATGAGATAGTTTTCCAAGTGCGTTTGAGAGGTAATCTTGAAAATTACATTGAGATAGGTCTAGGTATGAAAGTTGCGTGAGGTTGTCAAGTGAAAGAGGAATCTCCCCATAAAAGCTATTGGAAGAGAGGTTGAGATATATCAGCTGGGATAGTTGGCCGATGGAAGTGGGAAGTTGACCATAGAACCCTGTATTATGAATTGACAACAAACTTAATTTGCTGGTGTTTTGGAATTCTGAAAAATTGTCTGAAAGGTTTGTATTGTAACCCAAGCTGAGGACATGAAGTTCAGGTAGGAGTAAGACACGCTTCGAAAACAGGCCATGCAATCCACACTTTACAAGTCGAAGACTTCTCAGGGATGTCAAATTAGCTATTATTTCTGGAAATGGGGATGATATGTTCACTAGGGTTAACCTGAGTACCTCCAAGGTTGTGAGATTCTTGACTAAGGTCGCTAGGCTTGGATGTTGAAGCTTCAACAACTGGAAACCAGAAGATGGTTCAAGGTTAAGAGAGAGATCAAGGGATATCAGGTTGCACAAAGTGGAAATTTCTATTGGCACTTAAACGTAGAGTCTGGACTGAGATAGGTTAAGATACCTCAAGTTCACAAGATGACCCAACTCAGATGGGATAGGTGAGTACCTGAAATTGTTGTCGGCAAGGTTGAGTGCTTGAATATGGACAAGCTCAAAGAGTGTGCTATTAGGTTGAATGGAACCATAAAGACAACTACTACTGAGATCAAGGCCTATGTCGTGACCGCTAAGCTCATCACACTCAACCCCATCCCATTTGCTACAGTCGGTACTTACATTACCGGCTGATTTCCAGGATGGAGTTTTGGGATATGCGGATGGATCGATAGAGGCAGAGGGATGGATAGAAAAGCCATGCTTGAAGCGTAGCAAGGCCGATCTCTCGGCATCGTGACACAAAATGGGGGAAGAAGAGGCGGAAGCGACACAAACAATGAAGCAGAGGAGGAGCAAATGCGACTTCATTGTGTTTGATGAGAGTTTTTGTTATGCTTGTTGGTGTTGTACATGAAGCATTGAGGGGATTTCTTTATAGTCTAAGAAGCTTAGCGTACCATATGGGATTTCACTAGTAGTCTGAAGACTTACAAAGACTATAGAAAATTGTAACAGACAAGTGACTCAGAAGACTTGAGTCAATGGTCGAGGTGAGATCATGCTATTATTTGATACAAATCAATGTATAAAACTAGGAATGGTAATGGGGCGGGGTCGGTTCGGGACTATACTCCCCAAACCCCAAACCCGAATCCCGAAACCCATAACCTATCCCGGAATCCAACCCAAACCCCATCGGGTATTAAAATGCTATATCCAAACCCGTCGCGATCGGGTTCGGGGATACCCATGGGGAACCCAATCCGGAACCTTCATGATTAAAAGAAAAAAAAAATGTTATGATACAATTAATTTCAATCATAAAAATCAATGATTTGAAAATTTCAATCCTATTAGTGCAAAGCAGTTTCAAACTTGTATAACTCAAAAGTAGAATCTTGATAGCAATATCTAAATTAAAAAGCTAAAAGTAAAAGAATAGACATGTTGATTTATTATTTTAATCATGAATGAGATTTAAAAAATATTAAAAGTAGTTATAGATAATTACTTATTGACAATATAAACGGGTATTACAATTCCCAAACCCGCCCCAAACGCCAATATATATTTTCGGGTATTCCCAAAACCCAAACTTGAGCCCGGTCAACATGGGTTTTCTCCGCTTTGACGGGGTTCGGATTCGGGAATATCCATCGGGTTTGGGTTTCATTGTCATCGCTATGTATGACTACTCCTGATGCATAACTTTTTTGTGGTTGCAGTTTGACGATGAACTTGTTCTTCGGTTTGCCGTGCTCAACAATTTCTTGGCGTGTAATCGGGTTCAATCTTGAATGTTGAATTCAATGTACACAGATGTTGAAAGGCAAGTCTGGAAACGTTTGTGTTGAGTTCATAAGTTCTGTGTGCTTGTTACAGGCTGCTCCATGATAGACGAAGCGCTTCTCAAAATGACTTGAGGCGCTTCGTTATGATGCCTAAGAGCTACTCCACCCACGAGCTCTCATGCTCTCATTTGAGTTGTTTCAATTTTTTTGCAACCTTCAATGACAACTTTGAGTGCAAATATTGTCGCATTCTTCGCCCATGTATGTTTCATTAATAAAAACGTTAAATCTATATGGTTCTGATAATAAAACTTCTTGTTTCGATGCCTTTTCAAAAAAAAAAAAAAACACTTTTTTTGGATGAAATTAAGATACTATCATGATATGTCAATTAATACATCAGGTGATAATGTACACTTGATGTCATCTGTCTGGTTTGTGTTGCCTCACATAATAAGAATACAATTTTGATTTCTTTGAGAAAAAAAAAATCAATTTTGATTAGGGACCTGCTTTTGAAAACTAAAGTCAACTTCTGATTTTTTTTTTTTAAGTTGTTAGATGTGTGTTTCATATCAAGAATTTTTTTGTGCGAAGAAAATTGATTTATTGAAAGTTGTTTTTTTTATTTCAGATTTATTTTAAGTCAGTTTTAAAACTACGTACGGTTTTAATAGATTAGCATATTAATGGCATGAGATCTTTTAATTTGGTCCACTATTAACTTGTTAGATATATAGATGAATCTTGCCCAGACAGGCTGAGACTGGGCACTTTTTCATCAGTGGAAAGTGTTATATAGTTTCCAGAAATCCACAAGTAACTCTTTCACTGGTATTGTCGTTAATATTATATATGTAACTAGCTATGCATAGATCGTAAATGTATCCAAGACACTACAGGCTGCTAGTTGTTAATGTGTGTACGTGCATAGTAATCTACTCGTTATTTGTAAATTTAGTTATGAATTTAGCTTATAGGGACCAGGTAGTCTAAAGAGTTCGAAAGTTTTAAGTCTAAGCAAAAGTTCTTTTCCGTTTGAGTTATTTAGATAATGATGCTGATAGACTTCATGGTCTTGGTGGTGTTCCACTGATGGTAATTATGTTCCTGGTATTTTTCTAAGATTCCATTCCTCAGTTTGATAAGCAACATCCAACACTACAGGAGACGACTTGGAAAATTCCAGTGAACTATGTCGAAGCAGAATAAGTGCATTACCAGGATTGGACTAATCATCAATTTATTCTTTTTCATTTATTTCTTCATTTGAGCTTTACATTTTTTTGCAAACCGCTAAGCTTTTTCATAACTTCGTTATGTTTGATGGGATCTATGATAAGAAATTTTTCCGATAATGAAAAACTGAACGACAAAGGCAAATATAATAAACAAGATAATCTTGTCAAGCGTAGGATGTGTGTTTAGACCAACTAAACCACTCACTTTCCATCAAACTAAAGAAGCAATGGATGGTCCTACTTATAAGGATTCTCATTCTTTACAAGAATTCTAATGTGGTTTTGGTTTCTAAACAACTACATTGCTTCTTTTTTCTTCAACACATATAATTAAGTTTCTACACAAACTTAATCATTCTCATACATTCTTAACAACATTTAGGGAGCAATTCCAACAATGCCCCCACTTGTTTGGAAATCCAAATCCGGATATCTTCCGAGTTTTTGTGCATAAAGATAGGTGTCGTTGGACTTAAACCTTCCTTTAGTATAAGCAACTCAAAGTCACATCGAATTAATTGATATCTATAAATTAAACCAACAATCCATGTGATATGATCGGAGTCACTACACACAAACAATTCTCCTATAACGGTGAGAATTCACTCACTTAACATTTTTATTGGCCATGTGCAAATCCCGGATTCATGGGTATCTTGGGTGTAAACCATAACATCCCATAAGAAGCGGTTCCACTTGTAACCCATATAGGTGAAAGGTTGCTTCTTTGTTACTCAAATGCATTTAGCCTTCATTAAGAGTCAAAGGCTCATCCTGAAGAATGCAATGGATCCGTGTTGGGTTACCATCGTTACTGATTTATGTAAGAGTCAAACTGCCTTCATTTAGCCTTCTCCCTTAGGCAAGACTTGCGACAACACAAGAATCAATCATAACGACTTGTTATTACCCATTAGATGTACTTATAGCAATTTTTCAAATCATGAGTTGGGTTACCATCGTTACTAATTTAGAATGATTTAAGCCCTATTCCTCTTGTTGTACTAAGCATCATGTCTCTTCCAAGAGGCTTAGTAAGAGGATAAGTCAAGTTATGTTTTGACTTGTATCAATTATAACGATACCATCTTGTATCAATTGTCTCATATAATCGTGCCTAAGGCCTATGTGTCTAGACTTATCATTATAGGTAACACTATAAGCCTTAGACAATGTTGCTTCACTATCACAATATAGTGAAATAGGAGGCATAGGAGTAGGTCATAATTTGATGTCAAGTAACATGTTTCTAATCCATATGAAGTAAGAGTTATAAACTCCGGCTCCATCGTAGCATGGGATATACATGTTTATTTCTTGCTACTCCACCCACTTGTGGATTTGTTGTCTCCAATATTAGTGATCCAACTAGTATCCGTGTATCCCTCCAACACGGCTGGATCTCTATGATAGAATAATCCCACGTTCTTTGTTTTCTTGAGATATCCAAAGGTTCTATCAATAGCTTTCCAATGCTCAACGTTTGGATTGCTTTATATCTACTCAGTCTACACACCGAGTGTGCAGTATCCGACTTAGTGCAATGCATGGCGTATATTAGACTATCAATTGCACTAGAGTATTCAAGTTGTGCCACCAATCTTCCGGAATTGATTTCAAACTTGGCATTCACCTCAAAAGATGTTATTTTCTCTTTGAAGCCAAGATGTTTGAACTTGTTTAGCATCTTCTCAATATAATTGGATTGGCTCATCGCAAGTCCCCTACTATGATGCTTAATCTTGATACCCAAGATTGTATCTGCTTTACTAAGGTCTTTCATCTTAAAGATCGAAGATAGATACTGATTGGTCTCATTAACTCCATCCAAGTTAGTGTCAATAATCAACATATCATCACCATTTAGACATACAATCACAGAATAGTTTTTAGTAAACTTGGAATAAATGCATCTGTCGAAACCATTATCTTTAAATCCATAAGATAGTATAATGGAGTCAAATTTCTCATGCCATTGTTTAAGTGCTTGTTTAAGACCACAAAGGGATTTAACCAATTTACACACTTTTTTCTCATTACTCGGAAGAACAAACCCTTCGGATTGTTCCATATATACTACTCTCATTTAGGTCCCATTTAAGAATGCGATCTTCAAATCCATTTATGAAACAACTGAAATGACTTGAAAACCAAGAAGTTATGAAAAGATCCTTCAAATAAGTTCAAAATACTCAAAAAACCATTTAAAAGGCTAAAAACACCATACAAACAACTCAAACGACTTGAAAACGTAAGAAACTATGAAAACACCCACGAAATGATCTTAAAACACTCAAAAACACTTTAAAAGGCTAAAAACACAATAAAAACAACTCAAATGACTTGAAAACGCAAGCGGCTATGAAAGACCTTTGAAATGACCGTAAAACACTTTAACATATTTCAAAAAGCTAAAAACACAATAAAAACAATTCAAATGACTTGAAAACACAAGAAGCTATTAAAAGACCTTGAAATGACCTTAAAACAGTTAAAAACACTTTAAAAAGTTAAAAACATCATAAAAATAGCTGAAATGACTTGAAAACCGAACAAACAATGAAAAGAGACTTGAAATGAGCTTAAAACACTCAAAAAGTACTTCAAAAGGTTAAAAACAAAATAAAAACAATTCAAATGAATTGAAAACATAAGAAACTATGAAAAGAGTTTTGAAATGAGCTTAAAACACTCAACAAGTACTTCAAAAGGTTAAAAACACAATAAAAACAATTCAAATGACTTGAAAACGAAAAAACCTATGAAAAGACCCTTGAAATAAACAATTTTAACACACTCAAACACTTCAAAAGACTAAAAACAACATAAAAATTATGAAGGGAAATAACGACGAAGAGACATCGATGGGCCCTTTGTTATACTCTGATATTATTTGAGACACGACAATCGACCCGACGAATGGGGCTGGACTAGGCTTGGCTGTGAGTATGGGCCGCTGCTCAGTTGGGCCGTTTGATGTGGGCCAACCAATCTGGACTGGGCCAAACAGCGAATCGATGTGGGGCCTCATGCTGGCTGGGTCTGAGATGGGCTTGGACAGGTATAAGTTTGCTGGGCCTGGGCAGGTAGTCTACTAGGCCTCAACTCTGCTGGGCCTATGATCCCGCTGGGCCTCAGGTGTACGTTGTTGGGCCTGACAACACCAAACACACAAAACACCAAAATCACCACACTAAACACACCAATGTCTCCTAGACCTCCGATCTCTTCTTTCTCCCTTCTCCACCAATAACACCATACAAAACCGCCATCTTATCCACCAGCACCAGCCTCCTTGGCCATCGTTTGAGGCATGATCGACGATGGGGATGGATCCGGGGTGACTCGTCGAGACGGAGAGGGCTAGCTATGGCTCTGGATCGGCTCCCCGCGGCGTCTGCGCATCGATCTACCTCCGTTAAGGTTGCTGGCGGCTGGATCTGTGAGTAGGTGGTTGGATCTTGGCTGGATCGTGGGACGCCACGACATGAATCTGGTTGATTGGGGTTGGGCCGTGCGGGTCAGATCTGGGTGACGGTGGCTTCTACGGCCGAATCTGTGAGTGGGTCGCCTGATCCACCAAATCGGGACGGTGGATCTAGTGACGGTGGCTACTAGAGCTAGAGGTTGCGGCTGTACTTTGGTTGGGCGGAAACTGCCAAAATTTGATGGTGTTTTGATACCATGTAGAATTTTGAATGTCTAGGTAGAAGCATATATTTATATACAGTTTTCAGAATGGCTCTAGGCGTGTTACATCCCTGGCATGCTTCAATTCCAGCTGTTCCCGGCGTGCTCTCCTTAGACATGTTGTGAAGATATGTTTAACAAAGCCCAAAACTATCCGGTAATGGACCATGCAATTTGTTTGATCCCATCAAAACGATTTGCAACCCTAAAAGACTGCTCAACAAGGTAGGAAATGTATCAATAATGCCGTTATCACCCAAATCTTGCACTTGGAGGGATGAACAGTTGACTAATGATCTGGGAAGTGTCCCTTCTAATTTGTTTTTCTCGAGACTCAATAAATTCAGTTCACACTTGCTTGTGAAAGCGTCGGGGATCCTCCCATGAAGATAATTCCCACTTAAAATCAAGGGCCTCCTAGTGATCGTTAAGGTTGACCAGACATGGAGGGATCGTGCCGCTTAACCTGTTGTCTCCCAATTCTAGGATCTTTAAAGATGTAGCATTGCAAATAGCTGGTTTAAAAGATCTTTCGGGTTTACGGGGTATTCGATTGACCAAAGGAAAATCCTTCAGGATTTCATTTAAAAAAAAAAAACATTGCAAATAATTGCTACTTTGTGGTGGTGAATTCGTAAGCTAAATCTGATTTAAAAAGTCCTCCGAATCCATCGGTTATTCGGGATTTCCTTTTTGAAAAACATTGCAAATAGCCGTTGGAATCTTTCCCGTATGCATAGTATAGACAATAAGCCTTGTATGGCTGTGGAGGGAATCAAGGAATTGAATTAAGTTGTATTCAGTAAGATCTAAATGCACAAACTGAGGATAGTGACTATTGTTATGAGTACTGGTCGAAAAGATCAAAGCAATGTTTGAGAGCATTAGGGCTTGAAGATATTGGTGTTCAACAAGCATGTCAAATTCCAGAGGTCCTGTGATGTTGTTCTCGGAAAGATCAAGCATTTCAAGATTAGTTATTCCAGAAATGAAGCTCTGGATTGAACCACGTAATCTGTTGTAACCAAGGTCTAAAATAACGAGTTGTGTCAAGTTTGCTAAATGTTGGAAATCACCTACTAAATTACTATTGGGAATATCCAAAAACGAAAGACGAGTAAGGTGTGAGAGAGTGTCGGGTATTTCACCAATCCAACCATTGCTCGAGAGGCTTAAGTATTCCAAATGAGATGTCTGCCAAGCGTGATTGGAAGATATCCCCGAAAGTAACAATTTGACAGGCCCAGGTGTGTAAGTTGTGTGAGATTCACGAAGGAAATGAGAATTGTCTCCCCAAAATTATTGGACGAGAGGTCTAGATATGTCAATTGGGATAGATGAACAAGTGAGACTGGAATAGACCCCTTAATGTTGCATTCACGAAGAGATAACACTTCTAATTATTGCAGATTCCAAATTGAAGGGGGAATTATACCATGGAATCATGCCCCATCAACAGACAATCTGTTGAGTTTGCTATTGCATTCAAATTCAGGAAGGCAGCCAGAAAGATCTATATTGCTAGCTAAGTTGAGTGTTTGAAGTTTTGGCAGGTGAAAGATAATTTCTGAAAATGTTCTATGTAATCCACAGTTCTAAAGAGAAGTCTCTTTAAGGATGTCAAGTTTGCTATCGCTTTTGGAACAACAGAAGGGATGTTCACTTCGATTAGCCTTATTACCTCCAAGGCTGTGAGATTCTTGATCACGGCCGCTAGGCTTGGATGTTGAAGTGTCAACAACTGTGAACCAGACAGTGGGCGAATGTTGTAAGATAGATCAAGGGAGATCAGGTTGGAAAAAGTGGAGATTTCTATTGGCACTTGGCCATAGAATTTGGATTGAGACACCTTAAGATATTTTAAGTTCAGAAGACGACCCAACTGAGATGGGATACGAGAGTGTTGGCTTGGATCGATCCGATGGTGCGTAGAGATACAATAATTTGGTGAGAAATATCCCTTCTTTGTTTCTTTTCTTTTATTGATCTACCTGTGATCTACGAGCTCTACCCCTGAGTTATGAGCACTTGATTTTACAAACATCCTACAAGATCCTATTTATAGGATAAGAGAGGCGGTTGATTTAGCCTAACAAACCATACTTTCTGTATTCCTCTTTTTCGACGCCTAACAAAACGATGAACAATGTTCCTCGTCAAATTTACTTGTCTTCATGCGTGATTTCCTTTGCTTTCCTTCCGTGATCTTCTTTGCCCTTCAAAGTCAGGATTATCGGCTAACATGCTCCTCCTAATCCTGACATGACTCCAGATCACGAACATCTATCGCTTGTTCCTTAACCAAAGAGGTTGACATGCTGCAGCAATCGCTGCCATAAACCCGGTCTCGCATAATGACAATGCGATGGTCTTTTCTGCTTCTTTGTTCTCACGAATTTCTCTTCGAGACCCTTCACTTTTGTTTGAAGATTGTTTATTAGAGCTTTTCGCTCTTTTCATATCTAAGTTCCAGATCTTCATCTCCGTTTTCTTCTTCTTGCCATAGTGAGATACCTGCAATACCCTTTCTTCTCTGAGTTGTATAGCGTCTTGCTGCTTAGCTCTTGTCTCCACCTGGGACACGAAAAACAATAACGCTGGCTCGTCAGGGGCAGCGTATGTGTGCTATTCGTCGTTGTTCCGTCGCTTGCTTCGACACATCGAAACATAATGTCTCATCTTCCCGCAATTGAAACACTTAATATGCCTTTTGTCACGGCTGCTGCTGCCGGTGCCTCCCGCACCTTCCTGGTGCACTGCATAATTGCCGCCTCGCCCGTTCCTACCGTCTCTTCGTTCACACCACTGGCTCCTACCTCGATCTGAGGTGCTGGATCCGTGTTCCAGACCAGATGACGAAGATTTCCGAGTGTTGTTCCTTTAGGGTGCCTTCCGCTCGCTACGAGTGAACATGAGCTGACTCTCACCACTACCGGTATTCTCACGTAGTCAAGCTCTCTTCTCGAACGTCTTCAATCGTCCTATGGCCTCCTCAAACGACATCGTTTCAATGTCGAAAACTTATTCGATCCTGGTAACGATTGTGAAGTACCTGTTAAGTACACAGTCGAGTAGCTTCTTGACTAATACGACATTATCAAGATCTGCACCAAGGCTGAAAAATCTGCTAGACATGCCACTAAGTTTTTGGGCAAACTCGTTAATAGGCTCCTGTTCCTTCATCCGCAGAACATCGAACTCACTTTTTAATGTTTGCAATCGAGCATTCTTTACACGATCGGCACTGAGATACCATTTGTTCAGGAATTCCCAAATTTCTTTCGACGTCTTCTTCTTCGCAAACTAAAGAATTCCATCTTCGGGGATAGATTGGAGTATATAAGCACGCGCCTTCTTATCTTTTCTCGGATTAACCTGCTCTCCCTCTACTTATTCGACCACCTCCCAAAATTCCTGTGCATGTACGATTGCTTCCATTTTTATTGTCCATTTTTATTGAAGAGTTCAACATCGGGAAATTGAACGACATTCCATTGCTCACTTTTGACGCCTGCTGGGGAATAATTAACATAGTTGGGATTTGGTTTTTTTTTTTTTTTTTTTTAAAAAACAATCTTTTTTGTTTTGTTTTTTAACAAAACAACCTCCTCCCCACGGTTTTGGTGAACGCCTTGTCTCCTACTCCCCCTTTTTTTTCCTCCACCACAACCAACTTTCTCACATGCCTTGTGTTCCACTTCGCCTCTTTTTCTTTTCACTCCTCACCACTCACGCCTCTTCTTCTTCCTTTCATCCTTCTTGCAACGAATCTGACCTTCTGGATGGGCGACGACGGCGGGGACAAAGACTTCAAGGAGATGCTCCTTTGTCAGTGGTTCGAGGATCTTGCGAACCTCCGCTGCTGCTGCTGGTCCGACAACTTTCTTAGCGATCGGAATCATGGTGGATGTTGATGACGGTGACTACCAACGATGGGATCGGGGTTCGATTTGGTTGTTGCGGGTAAGGTTGGGGTCGTGCGGAGATCTCGATGCCGGCAGTTGTTGGGACTTATGACGGCGGTGGTGGCCGGATCTATGCAGGGACAAAGTCCTAGCGGGGGTTGGGCTAACGCCTCTGGTTGGATGCTACCTCTGCCGATATCTCCTCGGCGGGGTTTCCACACACCACCTCCTGCTCTGATACCAAATGTTGGCTTGGATCGATTCGGTGGTGAGTGGAGATACAATAATTTGGTGGGATTGATCTACCCCTGATCTAAGACCTCTACCCCTGAGCTCTTGATTTATAAACATCCTACAAGATCCTATTTATAGGATGAGAGAGACGGTGGATTTAGTCTAATAAAACAAACTTGCCGTGTTCTTCGTTTCGGCCTCTAACAAAACGATGAATAGTGTTTCTGGCCAAATTTACTTTTCCTCATGCGTGATTTCCTTTGCTTTCCTTGCGTGATCTTCTTTGCCCTTCAAAGTCACGATTATCGGCTAACAGAGAGTACCTTAAATTGTTGTCTGAGAGGTTGAGTGCCTGAAGATGGAGGAGCTCAAAGAGGGTGTTGTTGGATGGGAGGGAACCATACAAACAGCTACTACTCAGATCAAGACCAGTATGCTCATCACACTCAACCCCATCCCATTAGCAACAATCACTCCGGTCACTAGTCGGCTTCCAGGATCGAGTCTTGGAAAAAGCGGATGGGTAAGCAGAGTGAGAGCAATGGAAAGAGAAGCTTTGCTTGAAGTGTAGCAAAGCCGATCTCTTGATATCATGACACAATGGGAGAGGAAGAGGTAGAAGCGACACAAACTGATAGGCAAAGGAGGAGCAAATGAAACTTTTTCATTGTGTTTGTTGGATTATTTCTGTTACTTTTGTAGATGATCTATATGAGTGAGATATGGCTGCCTTATATACTAGTTTGATTAGCGTATTGAACACAAAAAACAGGACATCGGCATTTTCGTTTTCAGGATTTTTGTGATGATTGACTTGTTCTTCAGTTTGCCTTGCGGTACACTTCTCGTCGCGTTTTCAGGATTTTTGTGATGATTGACTTGTTCTTCAGTTTGGCTTGTTCAGGCCTGAATGACGGTATAGTTGGAAGAATTAGATGTTCTTTTTCCCTGATACTGGAACTCAATGGTATTTCGGTTGCTGAAAACTTCATTCGACTATGCTGGAAAAAGAACCATAGCTGGCTGACATGATCTTGTTGTGCCTGCTCAATCCTGGAAGAGCTTTTAACCGTGTGGACAATAGCTTAACGAAGACATACATATCGTCAGTGTCATTTGCAAATGAACCATATTAAAGCAGCATCAGAGCAAGCAGTTATATCTCCTGAAAACTGGGTCATATAGTCGACTGTATACATGAGAAGTTTATGTACATGTGTACACAGTGAGGAGCAACGTTATGGATCTGCGTTTGAAGCATACCCTCCTAGTCTTAAACAAAGCATGAAACCCCCAAGTTATCTATTTATCAGCTTTTCGATTCTATAACACATATGAGAATTTAACCATTGTTTCATCATTTTGAAAATATCTCTTGATCAAAGACCAAAAATATCGAGTGAACCATTACATGGGCAAAACGATTTACATAATGCACAACCAACCAAGAGTAGCAATCCAGTTATTTCATAAAGATCCAAGGGGCCACGACTAAAACTCTTGCTTGACGTGTGACTTAGGGACCTCAGAAGGCAGTGGAGGTGTCGGGAACGAAACTGGGGTGTTTGAGTACTGTTGATCATGTGTCTGATGCAGATGAGCGTTCGGCATGCCACAGAGTTCGCCAAGAGCTGACGCACCGCAGGATAATGTATTCTGAACTCACTCCTTTTGCTTGAGGACGTAGTTGTCATCGTGCAGCTTTAACCGGATTCTGAAACAAAGAAATGAAGAATTTCAAGCTGCTCAGTTGCAGTACTACAGATTGATAAATGAAAAAACTCAACAAAATTGATCAAAGAGTGCATTTGAGTTGCAGCTATTGCATCAAAAAGAGACAGAAGATAATGCTTACAATGGTCATTTTATTTCTCTCTCTAAGAGGTTCTCGTATTGGTTCGCAACACACTCAAATAATGCATCATTAACTCATTAGTGATGACGATGATTTGAAGTTTGTGTGCTTAGAGAAAAAAAACGCGAACCACAATGTAAATACCAGAAAAGCCAAAGAGACAAAAAGGAACTCCGATGACATAATTATTGTTGGCTTGGAACGACCACTGGTGTGGAGAAACACAGATTTGATGGGAAGACTCCCTTTTCTGATTTTCGTATTATTGATTTGTTTCTGCCGAGGGACATTGAGCTCTACATCTCTATGCTATTTAAAGGAAAAAACACAGGCGTGTTTCGCCTAACACAAACACAAAAAATGTGTGTACAAAATGCGGAACTCCAACAGTGCAAGTGTGCAAACATGGAGGATGAACAGTACGGGTGTGTGTTTGCAACAATGCAGGCGTGATCCTAGGCGTGATTTGGTTTTATCAAAGATTACTGCTAACATACTCTCCCCAATCTTGACATGGTTCAAGATCACAACGATCTTTTTCTCATCGGGCTTCTTCTTCGATTTGCCTTTGGATGTCTTCTTGCCGCTGCGGATCCCTTACTCCCAATGAGGTTTCTAACCTCATCTCTATTGCAGGAGATGTCATCTTTAACATTGACCCATTTTTCCCTTTTGAGGGCACCGGTTGGTTTAGCTAACTCCAAACTAATCATATACAAACGATTAGATGTGCGTTTCACGAATATCAACAACTTGTCATTGACATGCACCTTTATGTCATCTCCCACTATGTTCACCTCGCTCTCATTCTCTGCCATTTCTCCAAGACTTTTGATGTTTGTGCATAACATCGAAATTTAGTATATCTCATAGAGGGTATACTGGTCTTCATTATTCTTGCATTGGAACACGACAGTTCCTTTGCCCATGACTTGAACGATCGTGCCCTCGCCAAGTATCACCTTCACGGTGATCTTCTCATCTAGCTTATGGAACATTTCTCGTCGTCCCGATGATTGCTGGCACCGTTGTCTAAATACCACGTATCCTTATTTGCTGTCTTCACCTCACCCTAGTGAAATGCCTGCACACCCTTTCTTCTTTGAGCTGTAGGGCATCTTTTTGTTTAACTCGTGTGTTCTCCTGAGACACAGAAAACAATAACGCTAGTTCATCGGGGACAACGTGTGTGCGCTATTCCTCGTTCTATATTCCACAGAGCATCAAATTCGCTCTTTAATGTCTGTAACCGAACCTTTTTTACTCGATCGGCACCTAGGTACCTCGTCTATAGGCTCTCTCAAATTTCTTTCGTCGTCTTCTTCTTCACAATCTGAAGAAGAACGTTTTCGGGGATTCACTGGAGGATATAAGCATGTGCCTTCTTATCATTTCTCGGATTAAGCTCCTCTCCCTCCGCTTCTTCAACCGTCTCCCAAACTTCCTGGGCATCTAGGATAGCCTCCATTTCACTTGAACGACATTTCACGGCCCTCCTTTGACGCATGTTGGAGAACAATAGACATTTTTGAGATTTTTTTTTAAGTAACTTTTAAAAAAAAAAAAACCGTTTTTTTTTTCGTAGTTTTTTTCAAACGTACAGAACAACTTGTTTAAGTGTACACACCAAAAGAAACAATTCCCCACACTTTTTTCCCTTTACTCCACTTGCATTATACCGTACATCGATGTTTTTTCCTTCTATCCTTTTAGGCCTGTACCCTTTCCACCGCTCGCTGCCTCTCGCTTCCCTTTTTCTTCGTTTTTTTCTCTTTCCCTGCAACCTTCACTCACCCAATTCTCCTACTTCCTCACTTCTTTCACACACCTTCTCCACCTCTCCCTCAGCCTCGCCTTCTTCCTCCCATCGTCCTTCTTCCTCACACTGCCCGCGTCTGTCCGGTTGGGTTTCGCCGGTGGTTTGATTACTGGTTGAGGAGACTAGATGATGGGACCCGGTTTTGTTGGTCCCTGGCATCGCAAGGTCGATGCTCCACGCGGTGGACGATAACGGGAAAGCAAAGCGAATTTGTATGTGGATGTCAAATCTGGATTGCTTTAGCTTGGGATGGTCGTACCGGCCACTGGGTGTCATATCTGGCTGTGTGAAGTCGATGTCGGGACGTAGGGTCTCGTGGTGGACGGGAAAGTCGGAGCATGATTGTGGCGGTGTTGGTGGCTCGCTCCTGGGCTAGGGTGACCAGACCTGGTCATCGGCAAGGTCCTGGCTGGGGTTTTGGCTGCGCCTACCTCTGGCTGTCTCCTTGGCCGATATCTCATCGGCTGGGTCTGCTCAGCGACAGCCTCTCACCGGCTCTGCACACACCATCTCCTACTCTGATACCAATTGTTGGCTTGGATCGACCGATGGTGTGGAGAGACACGGATTTGGTGGGAAGACTCTTTTTTCTGATTTTCGTATTATTTATTTATCTCTGTCGAGATACATTGAGCTCTACATCTCTATGCTATTTAAAGGGAAAAACACAGACGTATTTCGCCTAACACAAACACAAAAAACGTGTTTGTACAAAACACGAAACTCCAACTGTGCAGGTGTACAAACGTGGAGGATGAACAGTACGTGTGTGTGTTTGCAACAGTGTAGGCGTGATCATAGGGAAAGATTGAAGAGCTTAACCCAGTTCTACGTGAACCAGAATAAAGGGCAAAGCAACACCACTAGGAGCAGCTGATCCGTCTCCATATAGCCGACGATTCCTTTTTATCATGTTCTCATACCTTGAAAACTTCCACGAACCTACAAAAATCACAAAAAAAGTTCAAGATGCACTAAACTTGCATTTATACTACAGTCTACAAGGTAAGGGTCTAAAACAAGATATCAAAATGCCATAGTATTTACTTGTCCCTGGAGTTCCTGCAAGAATGCAATTCTCGTTTCAAGAATAAAATCATAAATACTAGCACTAAGAAAGCAATGAAAAATACTGGAAAATGCATCATTAGGAATGTCAAGAAACCCATATTCTGGTACTCCCTCTGTGTCACACCTCAGACCCGATGGAGCATGACTGATATTTTAATTATAATTTACTGTATAATAATCCGCGTCAATCTCATAAGGATTCATAAACTTAATTAAAAATTTTGAAATAAAATTACATTTGTCTTTAATTTGTACCAAATTATTTTAAAGATGTCCCATAATATTTAATAAACTAAATTAACAATCAAAAAATAAAAATCCATGCAATGAAAGTCCTAAGAGGTCCGTGTCAAAACTTCCACAATGAAAGTTTATCTCGATAAATCCTTAAGTCAAAATATTATATTTATTTTAAAACGGAGAAAATATTTATATTAAGCTAGTCAAAAAAATAAATGTAATAATTTTTATGGAATAAATAGAGTATTACTTTGAGATGTTCGATATCCTTCGAGTAACATAAGGTAGGCATGTTATGTATGTGGGCCTGATTTATGTTGAAGAGTTACAAGACTTTTCAGACAGTCTATTGTTAGACCGTGCAGTTCCACATGATAGTTTCTGCTATGTTTACAATTAGGGTTTTTTCCCAATATATAAACATATATCTCTCTCTGATGTATTCTGTACAACAACTTCTGAGAATAGCAAAGGTTGTGTTGACGGCGGCAGTGGGTTTTCTTCCCTTTGAGAGTTTCCCACGTAAAATCCGTGTGTTCTTGTTTTCTCTGTTTCTTTCTTGTTTTGTGATTGTGTCATTATTTTCTGTCCAATCTTAACAAGGCCTTTCTAGAACATTTCCTTCTCATGCTTGTTTGTCCTACCCATTTCCATTAGTACACTTATAGTATCATATACCCTTAGACAAACTATCTGATACATTGTATTTTATTATCTTTTTTTCCACCTAATGAAATAAATATTATTATCATTAAAATATATATATATATATTTTTCTTGAATAAATAAGGATGTAGGGAATATAATTTATATTTATTTCATAATAAATTTGAAGTCAATATTATTTAATGGTCCTTTAATTTTGGTGGCTCAACAAACTTTATTGGCAACGTGACCTCAACTATTCGATCGTTTTTTGCAACCGAGGGAGTAATTTTTGGTTAACGACAGAGCAGTACAAACATCAAACTTCATCACTCCTCTCCTCTCTCACACTCTCCAACCCCTCAACAATGGCGGACACCAACGCCACCATCGCCGACCCCAAGTCCGGCCACTCCCTCTCGACTCCCTGCACCGACTCAACAAAGCGCCGAGTGACTACTACTACGGGCAAGGCCACCCGATGAAGCCCTACCGAATCTGAATGACACACAACTTGATCGTGCACTATCACCTCCACCGTCGTCTGGAATGCAACCGCCCTTTCCCCGCATCTTCCATCGACATCTCCAGATTACATTGCCTTCTTGGAATCCCTGTCACCTCAGACAATGGGGCCGATGATGATTGATGGTGGTGGGGGTGTGGTTGATGCGCACGGTGGGGGGAGGAATTGGAGGAGGTATAATGTGGGGGAGGACTGTCCGGTGTTCGAGGAGTTGTTCGGGTTCTGTCAGGCAGGCCAGTTCCGGGGGCTCGATCGGGGTTTTGGGTTTCATGTGAGTGGATGAAATGTGGTGGTGGTTTGAGATACTGTTACGTTGTCTGGTTTGAGTTAGGTTGGTAGTTAGTGTTGAGGTAGCTCTATTGTTGGCTTTCGAGGGCAATTTAGGATTTCCGATTGATTCGGTTTTAGGGCTTGGGGTTTAGGGTGGTTTTGGGTTTTGAGTTACCGGTTTTAGGATTTTTGGGGCTTAGGGTGGGTTTGGGGATTAGGGAAACAATATATCTTTTGTCTGTAATAGTGGCAAAATTTCGTACATTCTGCCCTCTTCAATCCATGACGGGCTCTTGGGTAGTTCTTGTTGGGTGGGTTTGGCCGCCTTAAGGGTTTAGTGTTCAAGGTTTTGTGTGGTTTCATCCTGGGGTTTTGGCTAGAAGTTGCTGGTGTTCTGTTTGGGGCTGCGTTTGATTTGGTAGCTTATCATGTGGTGGTGCTTTGATACAGTTTTAGATAATTTGTTTTAGTGTGGTTAAAAATGTTGGTCATGATGTAGCTTTGTTGTAAGGGCTCTTTGTTCTGGAGGTGTTTAATGTTCTTTATGAGTCATTTTTTATGTTTGAGTGCTGATTTCTTGTTAGTTCTGTAAGTTCTTATATTTCCTTGCTTGCAACTGATTTCAACCATTTGAAGTCGCTGAGTCTTTGTGTTCTTATATATGTTTGGAGACTAATCAATGTTTCACTTGATCCCAGGATTTTCCCTATGGTTGCACTGTCATTTTGTTTTCACACTTTTTGAAGCTGTGCATTCACCTATCAGGATACTGATACAGGATATATGTAAATTGACATCTTTGCAATATGCATGTTAACTTTCATGTGGTATTGCACGAAGTAATCCACTCTGCTCTTAATTTTGTACTGGTTCTGAATGATGTTTGCCACTTTGCCCCCAGTTTGTAGATGCGGGATGATGCCTAGATTGTATTACAGTATTTCTCAGTATTGTCATATAGTCACTCGAGAAGGTCATTTTTGTATTGCGGCGGTTGTTCCTGACGTCATATTACATTCAATATATTGTTTTTGTTTCAATCCCTTGTTGTATGTGGTGGCAAGGGGCTTATATTTGCCTATTTGGTGCTTATTGTTGCAGTGTATCTTTTTTTCCCCATATGTTTTTACTTATGCATAAAAGTAAGCTTTGCCATCTCGTATTGTTTCATGGTTTTACCTGGGCACTCTTTGACTGCATTACTTCTGTTTTTTTGGTAGCAGCTCTTATACATTGATATCGATGTCCACCATGGAGATGACGTAGAGGAGGCCTTCTACACCACAGATAGGGTCATGACTGTCTCTTTCCATAAGTTTGGCGACTTCTTTCCTGGCACAGGGCACATCAAAGACGTAGGAGCAGGGTCAGGGAAGCACTATTCTCTAAACGTGCCTCAATCATGGAATTGATGATGCAAGCTTCCGCGGGCTCTTCCATCCCATCATCAAGAAAAGTCATGGAAGTTTATCAGCCGGAAGCTGTTGTTCTCCAGTGTGGAGCTGACTTACTCACAGGTGATCGGTTGGGGTGCTTCAATTTGTCTGTCAAAGGTCATGCGGATTGTCTTGCGTTTCTCAGGTCTTTCAATGTACCTCTGATGGTCCTTGGTGGTGGAGGTTGTACCATCCGAAATGTTGATAGCTGTTGGTGCTATGAGGTATCACTACTTCTTCTGTGATATGCTTATGTAACATGATTTTGAATATACCTGTTCTTTGGTTTCTTTTCTTTTCTTTTCTTTTTTCGGAAGAAAAAAAGCTTATAGAGTTCATGCAGTGCTTCTGGTTGAATCCCATTCTTCCCATTGTCTTATTTTGTAGACGGCAGTTTCTGTTGGGGTGGAGCATGATAATAAGTTGCCGTACAATGAGTATTATGTGTATTTCGGCCCTGATTACAATCTTCATACTAACCCTAGCAATATGGAAAACCAGAACTCCGCCAACAACTTGGAATGAATCAGGTGATCTTTTTTAATTATATAATTTGATTGCGAATCATTTCTAGTCACTGTCAACTTTCGTCCCTCTTTTCTGGACACTTACTATCATTAGTTATTGCTAGACAATGAAGCAAGCCACTGCCTGATTTGAGTTAAGTCGATTTCCGGGGGTTTGAGGTCATGTTTTATAGTTGGAACTTTTCTTTTATCATGAACAGATTTTTGATGAGCAGCATTTCACATTTCATAGATGGATTGTATTATTTCTCATTAATGTCATTTAGTCAGTCGAAAAGGTCATTTTTGTATTGTGGTGGTTGTTTTTTTCCGTCATATTACATCCAATATCATCTTCTTGTCGTTTTGATTCATTGGTATACGTGCTGGCGAGGAACTTATGTTTGGTGCTTATCGTTGCAGCGAGTTGAAAGGAGTGAAAAAACAAAGAACAAGCAAATCTTCACTTCATTGATTTACAGAATGTACATCAAGATATTTATCAAACAAATCTCAAGAGTAAAATACGAAACAGATAAACCCATTAACATAGTGGGTTGTTACATAATCCATGATCTTCTGCTTGTTATGAATCTCCTATTCTTATGGCTCATGGATAGCAACAGAAGAAGTAACGTTCATGAACATACTGTTGGGCCGCGTCACTCCTTATGGAGGAAGCCGATGTCGAAAGTCCATATTTAATTATATGAAAGAATCTGATTTTATTGGGTTAGATTATCTTGTCACTAAAAATATAAATAGGAGATATTTTTGAGATAAAGGGTTTTTGATTATTAGACTGTGCGCGAGAGATCAGAGAGAAAAAACGATCATGCAATAGCCATGGTTGTTTGGGTTCTTCGAGCCAAGAGAAAATTCCTGAACTACACAACAAACCAACAGATTTGTACCAAGAGAATGGATCAGATCATAGCTGGTCTCAACAGATTTTTGTTGGGAAATCTACACTGCGCAATCAACTTCGAAGCACTGTTTGGAGGTCAATCCGGTGTCGGATCGAGGTGAAATTTGGTGAACGTATTCCTAACTCATCAATCTTTGAATGAAAACTAACGGTGCGTCGTTTGGTGTTGTGTGTATATTATCGTCCGAATAGGGCTATTGGAAACCTTCTCGTTTTTAGTTGATTTGCTCGCTAATTTGATTTGTTTGTCTGCGATCACAATTGCCTCTAGTTCTATCTGGAGAGAACATTGTATACCCATTATTTCATTGTTAGTGGAGTTTTGTGGTGGGTTTTGACCTCGTGGTTTTTCATCTCTCACATGAAGGACTTTTTCACGTCAAAAATCGTGTTTTTGCATCTTTACTGTTTTTTGCTCTATTTCATTTGCTTCCTAACAAGATAACACAAGTGGAAGACGATTTATTTCGCATTGGTTTTGCGTCCTACCTCCCATCATATGCCCCCTCAAGTTGAGGGTGGATGTTGAACCCTTAGCTTGGACCATAATAGCTGGAACCGCGCTGTGGCAAGACCTTTGGTAAAAATGTCTGTTAGTTGATCAATGGTTGAAATGAAATGAAGATATAGCTGGTTACGAGCTAATCTCTCCCGAATAGAATGATAAACCATTTCCACCTACTTGTACGAGCATGGAATATCGGATTAGAAAACAAATATAACGCAGACAGATTATCACACCACAATGTAGGAGGTCGTTGAGGGATGGCTTGGAGATCATGAAGCACGTAATCCAGCCACCTCAATTCAGCTGTCGTATCCACCAAACTTTTGTATTCTGCCTCATTGCTTGAACGTGCCACGGTTCTCTGTTTTTTAGAACACCATGAAATTAAGTTGGTCCCAAGTTCGATGAGAGTAAGTTTACTCAATTTAGAGGAGAATTGGATATACTTGATTTAAAACAGTGAAACTGACCAAAATGTTTTTATGCTCTACTGCATATGTAGAATGCGGATTGGCCTTGTTTAATGCAGACTAGCAATTATTGCTCCATTGCTTGCTGCACAAGTGGAAGAAGACTAGAAACAAAATTGCTTTATTGCATTTATTTTTGGAAAGAATATTAACTTTATAAAATGGTTTTCCTTAAATCATGCAACGGTCAAATTAATTGGCTAACACTGTGTAATGGCTAGAAAACACTGTCAATGGTCATAATCTTCAAACGAGTATAAAAACAATTTTTTTTTCAATTATAAAAACACTTTACTCTCTAATACTCTATCCCTAAGAACGTTCTCATTCTCTTTCTATGTATTCGAGCGCTCTACTACACGAAATCGAAAACCCATAAGAAATCAAATTGCAGTAGAGTCTTAAGTCATCGAAGAACAAAGAAGCCCCACAAGAAAGATCGAATTGCAGACTGGAGTTGTGTTCGACTTCAGTATTGTTCGAGAAGAATCGGATGAGGTGAAGGACGTAGTTGACCTAATCCAAGAGGTAGGACTCAAGAACCTTTGTGAACAAACTTAGAAGCAGAAAGGCATGTCAGACACAAGACCTTTGAGGATTTTCGCTCTACACTCAACAATTTGGCAACACGAGTCATTGATCAGTTGAAACAAGCCAAATTCATGAATCTTCAACATCAGTGGATCAGCACTTCAAACTTCAACACATTCAGAGGCCAAACCAAAGCTGAGCTAAGAAGGATTCAAACTGCTGTGCAGACTACCCAACACCAATTCAGTGAACACATTCGCAACAATGACATAAAGATGGGACGGTTAGAAACACAACTCCAAGTAGTGCAGAAGGTCTTCACTGAACTCAAAATCATAAGGACTGCCATTGAAGCTCTCCCCTCTATCCTTAATGCTACCAAAAAGGGGGAGAAACCATCTACAGCAGAGCAGCAGACTCAGGGGGAGAAGTAGTCTGCAGTGAAGCGAAGAGCTGAAGAAGCAGAAGAAGAAAGGTCTACAAAAAGATCCATACATTACAAGGAACAGACCTCAGGGCACAGAACTATGGGGGAGCAATCTTATGAAGAACGAAGACGACATCAACATCACAGAAGAGGTAGTGCAGAAGAAGGTCTTCACTGAACTCAAAAGCATAAGGTCTGCCATTGAAGCTCTCCCCTCTACCCTTAATGCTGACAAAAAGAGGGATAAACCATTTGCAGCAGAGCAACAGACTTAGGGCGAGAAGCAGTCTGTAGTGAAGCAAAGAGCTAAAGAAGTAGAAGGAGAAAGGTCTACACAGAGATCCATACATCACAAGGAATAGACCTCAGGGCACAGAACTACGGGGTAGCAATCTTATGAAGAACAAAGAAGACATCAATATCATAGAGATTCTGAACATAAGAGTCAGCGTAACAGACGATCAGAAGAAGAACATAAGAGTCAGCGCAGCAAAGGAAAGGAGCATCAAAGGTAAGTACAAATATCTTTGCTGTTTTTTCTTTTTTCTTTCTTTTGTTTTTGGTTTGAAAAACAAAAAACAATGTATTTTAGCAGTTAGAAAAGTTGTAGCCTTGTTGTATTACATAGGAGTTTTTGTTAGCATCAATTTGGGAGGAGATTGATAGAAATGTGGAATCCCTCCAATTGTATAGAAATTACTGTAACAAAATTGAGATGTAATAGTCATAATGTAGTTAGTATGTTTAGGCTACAAGTCAAGTAGATAGTAGTTGCAGTTTAGGTTGGATGCTGGAGAGCAGAAGGCTGCAGATGATGATGATCAGATGAGCCACCAGATGCAGACTATTACAAAGGACTTTGGATAAACAACTAAGACATTGATGAGCAACAAAAGAACTTCAAAGGCTTCAGGATCTAGGATTGAGCTTGTAAACAAGGATCAACACAGAATGCATAAATGTTTAGTAGATCTGTGTGTAGACGAGGTTGCAACAGAGACTGATACAGACGAAGTCTCATAGTATAGTATGCGGATTAAGGTGTAGCAGACTGGGTGCAGCAGAGGTGGTTGCTGATGGTAGGGTCAAAGGTCTGGAGTCAGTCAAACGAAGATTTAAATTAAAGCAACGACATAAATTCTGGAGTTAGTGAGCTGCCAGCATAAAAAACAAGATTGTGGGGGACACGAGTGGTTGCTGATGGTAGGGTCAAAGGTCTGGAGTCAGTCAAACGAAGATTTAAATTAAAGCAACGACATAAATTCTGGAGTTAGTGAGCTGCCAGCATAAAAAACAAGATTGTGGGGGACACGAGTGGTTGCTGATGGTAGGGTCAAAGGTCTGGAGTCAGTCAAACGAAGATTTAAATTAAAGCAACGACATAAATTCTGGAGTTAGTGAGCTGCCAGCATAAAAAACAAGATTGTGGGGGACACGAGTGGTTGCTGATGGTAGGGTCAAAGGTCTGGAGTCAGTCAAACGAAGATTTAAATTAAAGCAACGACATAAATTCTGGAGTTAGTGAGCTGCCAGCATAAAAAACAAGATTGTGGGGGACACGAGTGGCAAAGTGTCAACATCAGAAACAATGTCATGCTGCTTAGGTTTGTTTTCTGAGCCTATAAAAAGAAATCGGTGAAGCTCTTTGAATAAGGTTGAAAAAGAAAGAGTGCAAAGCAATCAACATTTAAAGATTATTCTAGAGAGCTAAATCGTGAAACACAGTAAAGAGGGTTCACTAATCTGCAGAAGAACAGTATTTGCAGAAGAGTTCACGATACTGAATTTGTTCAAAGATCGTGGGTCTTCATTTTTTGTACAAGTTGTTTAGCTTGTAAAATCAAGTTGTCTTGTAAGCTATAAACAAGAAGATAGTGATACTCACCTCTTGGCTGTGAAGATTGGACTAAGCTCTTGTTTATCAATTGATAACAAGTGTCTGAATCAGTATAAATACTGTGTTTCTTACTTGCTTTCATTATATAGTATTTATAACCGTTAGAAATCAACCTTCACAGCCAAACAGAGGTAAATTCCAAGAATTGAAGTCTCTGTAGCAGACCTTGAAGTGTTAACTGTAGACCACCCAAGTGGTCTGGAAACATATAATCCACTGCATAAACTTGTTAAAAGTTGAATTAACCTATTCACTCCCTATAGGTTATATCTTGGACCTTACAGGCACGTCTCGAGTCTCGTCATGAGCTTCTTTATTTGCCTTGCTACTCCCTCGTGGGTTGCCTCCCACATAGTGTTTGGTTTAACGTCCTCGGCCTGACGTCTTGAAATTCTCAATCCTGCTTTGCATTCTTTCGATTGATATATGACTTAGGTACCCAAACCCTAATTATTCCAAATGTATCACGATAACTCTTAGCACGATAACGATTAGTCTTTGAACATCTCTTTCTTTTCATAAGGCGATGAGTGTTCATGCACATATCGGGAGGGAGGTTATATGTGTGAGAGTGATGGGCCAGCAAGAATATTCCTTCCCCCACTTCCCAAACGGTGCAAACCTATCGGTGCAAAGCCCCATACGTACATTGCGTGTATCCCTCGCAACGAACGGAAAACTAAGGTTCACGTGTTTCCAAGCTCAATGTTAGATGGATGTGTCATCATGTCATCATTCGATGAGAAGAGGCATGCCAAGACATGGCCTCGCTTGTTGCACTATTATCATACAACCGTTTGAGCCTTGCGGTTATCGGGAAATAACGAAGCACACTCACACTTGACCGCTTCTTAGATCTCCTCTTCTCCTTGTATTAGTTTGCATTACAGATTGATCGTCGTTCTATAGAGTCTTTCTAGAAGAACATGCAACCGTTTGGACCACAATCTATTTTTTTCACAAGAAGGTGCAACCCTTTCATCAGCAAGTTGAAGTCGTACATGCTGCCCTTCATGATGTTATCCGGAGGGAACACGTCCTTTAACAGCTTACATATTCCATCCATCGCTCTATGAGGGAGGTTATATTCGCATTTCAGAGTCAAAAGTCTTGAAGCAACAGTCAAACGAGACATTTTTCATCCATTGTACAAGGGTGACTGAAATGTTTCGATTCCGGAGGGGGGCCCTCGTAATATTCATGTTCATTTGCAGCCACGGTCTCTTCATAATATTCCGGAGAAAAAGCATTAACCAACATGTTCTTGTAATTGTTTTGAGCCTGAAAAGCATTGGACGGTCCAACAACATCTACTTGAGGTTCTACCCCCCATGTTTCGCCATGATAGACCCAAACATAATAATTTTTTCTGAAACCCCTAGTTACAAGGTGATACTTCAGGTAATCTAGCGCTTAGAATCTACCGCTCTTACACTTTCGTGCAAGGACATCTCAAACGTACAGGAAAACGACCCTCGTCGGGTTGAAGAGCATTATTGACAAACTCTTTAATCCCTTCAACAAACTGGAGATGCAAGTACAATCCATCCAGCCGTTCATATATCCAAGATCGATTCAACTCCATATCGATCGGATTTCTACATTCAAACAAGTAATACATGTTTGATCATATTAGTTGAATAATGTATCTATGCTTCTTTATGGGAACAAAAAGAAAAAAAAAGAATTCATGCATATCTTATGGACCTGGGATTAGAAGTCCTTTGTATTAATTGCAACTACTACACAAATCGCATGAATTATGCAATGAGAGAACCTTTTGAAGTCTCATAATTTTTAGGGGATACCAAATAGCAACCATTACATATTATGCATTGTTATTACAAATGCAATATTCTCGCAAATTTGTTGCTCTTTCACAGCGGAAAATTTCTATAGACACCTACACATGGAAATATTTTCTAAAATTATGGTTAACCTCGTTCGAAAGCCTAACTTCAAAAGCCTAACTTGTTTACTTTCGTTCAAAAGCCTAATTTCACATCAATCGCTAATCAAATCAACCGTGACATAACTTGTGAATCTAACATAAAAAACTATTAACTACCGGATCTTCGTACATCATCACCAACCTCCAACTAACCACAATCCGCGGATCATCATTCCACGACCACCACAGTCCACATCACAACATTCAAGAAATACAAAATTCCAGCAAACCATCACCGTACATCGTTCTACGACCACCACAATCCACATCATACCACGTCTCGGTTCGCAATTTAGATTCATTTGAGGGGTTGGGTTACCTTTGATGAGAGAAAGAAAGTGAACGCGAGATCTAGGTTATCAAGTGCCGTTGTCGGGTCACAAACCGGTCACAAACCGGGCCTGCTGTCGGGGCGAACATCTGGGCTGGTGGTGGGTCGTTCACACCTAGTGAAGGCGGCGTCTGGAGCGGCGAGGCAGAACCAATGGCAACGGAGGCTAGGGCGGCGGCAGAGGCAGGAGTTTGATGTGGCGAGTGGTGGCGGATCTCAGGGACACCTCCTGCGATGGCAGATCTTGGAGCGACGGTGGCGGCAAAGGGATGAAGCTCTGAAAGCGATGATCTCGTGTGCGGTCGCAACTGTAATCGTTTTTATCAGGTCTACAACAGAATCCGTCTTAAATTTAATTTAATTTTTTTATTTTCTTTTTTCTATGGTATCAATATTTTTGAAATATATTAATTTATGTTTATTTATTGCATTAAAACAACATAAATTGTTAAGAAATAATTTTTTTCCAATTACAAACTATTTTTTTATAATAAAATTTCATATATTAATAATAACAGACAACACATAAATCACCCTTAAACCCTATGTCCAAACCTTTAAATGAGTTCATAAGATATCCATTGCGTTTAACATTATTGACGTAGCAAACCATTCCCAAGTTTTTCTTTAAATTGTTTAGTTTTCACGTACTTTATGTGTAAGAAGTAATTACTAATATATCCAATTCAAGTATGAATAAGAATCAATTTATAATGGAAAAAAGTTAAAATTATCACAATTTTGTTTTTTATGTGACAAACTCAAACATATCGTCCTATACGAAAAAAAATATTTACATCGTAAAAACCAAAAAAATAAAAAATTATACTTCTGCAATATTTGCGACGGAATTCGTCATGAAATTTAATATGTTGCTATGGATCCGTCGCCCACTCATTCGAGTTTGATATCTTAGCGACGTATTCCATAGTGAGACAGTCTATATAAAAAAAACTGAATTTTTTTCAAATTTAAAATTTAGAAAATCACAATTTGATAATTTTTTGAATTTCCTAATTTTAAAAATTTGGCGACGGATCCGTCGCTGAACTACAAAATACTAACACATTTTTGTGTGTGTGTTGGAAACCATTTAGTTGAGACGGATCCGTAGCGAAAAAGGATTCATTAAATCATTTTGCTACGTGCCCGTCTTGATTTTGTGCATTTTTTCGACGGACGTTGACTTTGCCGTTGTAAATAATTCCTTTCTTTCTTTTATAGTTTTTCAAATCATTATTAGATTATTGGAGACAGATCCGTCGCAGTAAGTTGAGAACTGCGACGGATTTTAACCGTAGCAAAAATCTTTTCGTCACAAAAATGTTGTTTTCTTTAGTGAATTCCATTGCTAAATGGCGACAGCTCCTATCACTAGAGAGTAAGCTACCTTTTCGTCTCTCGGTATCTGAAAACAAAGTCAGCGACCACAATTCCTTCTGTCTCTAACTCGCGATAGTAACGACGTAAAAAAGATGTTCAGTCGCTAATACTAGCTACGTAGCGACATTCAAATCTAGTCACAATTCCGTCACTAATTACTGGTATTTGAAATACTTTTAGGTTGTTATGTTTGTGTTCGCTTGATAGGTAGTCAAGTTGTTGCATTGTTGTGGGGTTTCTGGGCAATCTCAGCTCTTCAGTTGGTTCAAGTCTACCTGTCTAGATTGTTTTTATTGTTTAGGGTGCATTTTTGTGGTTTAAAGTGTGGTCTTGGTTTAGGGTGTGTTCATGGTTCTAGGTCATTGGTTTTGTCGAAGGCTTTGCGACAGGGAGAAGACGATGTATATCTCGTCCATTGATTTCCAGGGGTTTGAGGTCATGTTTCATAGTCGGAACTTTGCTTTTATCATGAAGAGATTTTTATGAGCAGCATTTCTTAAACGGATATGCTTTCCCAGTGTCCTCTTGATTGTCAAAGACCAAACGTAATACGATATGATTTTTCTTGTGGGCAATCAGATTACTAGATGCGAAATTCTGGGGTTTTATTTTTTGGGTTGGATGTGATGCAAGTATAGGGTTGGGCAATCATGTCGCCGGCGATCTGACATCTCCCTCAGGCTGCCGTGGATTGCGATAATTGGTCGTAGTGATCTATGAGTCCATACCTAGCAAACATTTTATTGTGATAATATGTTGTTATTGGTTTTGTGTTTGTAGATTTCTATATTTTGTTTCTGAATTTTTGTTGTTTTGTTTGGGATTTGCATTGCACACATGAATGGAAGAAGATTGAGAAGATATTCAATTGTTTGCTCATCAGCATCGTCTGTTTCTTCGATTTGAGGTGTGATTATGTCATCACTTGTCGAAATGAAGAGTTTAAAAGGTTAGATACTTGGTCTTGCTGTTCCTGTGTGTAGTGATCTGCATTGCGTTGTTCGTTTTCTTGGTACTTATATGGATGGAAATCATCGTGACCCGACTAATAAAAATTTGTGCATGTATTTCATAGTTGTCTTACGACTTATTCTCGCAATACAGGATAATAACAACAACGACAACAAACCAGATGATCCCCACATAGACAGGGTCGGATTGCAATACATGGCATGAATATGTAAACAGATAATAGTACGCTAGGCCTCTCTGGGAAGCTTGTTATTAACTTACAATGCTATGATAGAAGATACTTGCTCGATTGAAAGAGATGTGATGATGGGGATTGCTTCATCTGATACCCCTCTGCTTCATTTTCACTCTTCTTGTGATGCCTTCTCCCAAAGGTCTCTACAAACCTGACCACTCCAACCACCAGTCCGCTGATGTATCCCATTGATCTGATAACCCAACCAATTTTATCGGTTGAATCTTCATCTTCTTTGGAGGATGGCTCATTTGGTGATGCTGCTTGAACCTCCGGATTCCCACGCTTTTTGGATAAGGGGCTGTCACATAGCCCTGCATTTCGGAAGGAGGAGTCTTTGTTGAACGTGCTGAACTGGCCACCTTGTGGGATTGGTCCTGTAAGCTAGTTGTAAGAGACATCGAGTTGGCTGAGAAACGATAGTTGAGTCAATCCTTGAGGAATTTCACCCGAAAGCCGATTGTGAGAAAGGTCCATTGACTGTAGTTGCGCCAGGTCCGAAAATGAGAATGGTATGCCTCCCGTAAGATTATTGTAGGAAAGATCCAAGTATTGTAGTCCAGTCAAGTTTCTATAGAGCTGTAAACTATTCCTTTCGATGGTACCAGACCAAGAGTATGGGTTTGTGATCTCCTTACACGAGTATGGGATTGTGATCTCCTTACCCAATAAGCCATTACATCCGAAGGGATTAGACGAAGAGTACTGGATTATCATTCTCCACCCAATAACTCGAAGGTCACTTCGATTTCACTCAGCTGTAGGAATAGTTTTTGCATGACATACAAATTGTAAAATAGCTCATCCGACATGTAACCCGTAAACTTATTGTCTGAAAGTTCAATCCAGTACAAGCTTGGGAAGCCAATCCCAAGTTTGGGTGGTAATGGACCATGCAACTTATTTGATCCTAGATCAATGGCTTGCAACACGGGAAGACCACTCAACCAAATGGGAAAAGTATCACCGATGATGTTGTTTTCTAGCCCCAACGCTTTTCGAGGAATGAGCAATTGGCTAGTGATCTAGGAAGTGCCCCTTCGATACGGTTTGACCCTAGCTTAAGCTGTATCAATTTGCAAGAACTTGTGAATGCTTCGGGAATCGTTCCATGGAGATCGTTGTGATGTAATTCAAGAATTTCCAAGTGATTGCTAAGGTTGAATAGACATGGAGGAATCTTGCCGCTCAACCGGTTGAAACGCAAATCTAGGACCTTTAAGGAAGTAGCATTGCAAAAGGCTTCTGGTATCTCGCCTCTAAATCCATTTCCTCCAAGAGCAAAGCTAATCATTGATGACGATGGGATTGGAAGGGAACCTTTGATGATGTTGCCTCCAAGATCTAGGATAGAAAGCCTTATTTGGTTGTGGAGAAAATCAGGGACCCGATTAAAATCACATGTGGATAGTTCTAAAAACACTTATTGAGGATAGTCACTATTGTTGTGGGTGTTGGTGGGAAAAACTATATCAATGTTTGACAGAGTTAGTGCTTGAAGATATTGGTGTCCGACAAATATATCGAAATCGAGAGGACCGATAAAGTTGTTTTCAGCAAGGAAAACGATTCCAAGATTGGGCAGTCCAGAAATGAAGCTGTTGATCGAACCGGTCAATCTGTTGTAGGCAAGGTTAGATAAATCAGGTTCGTGAAGTTGATAAAATTTGGGATTTCACTTATTACATTACAGTGGTAAATCTCTAAATATGAAAGTTGGGTGAAGTTTGAGAGAGTACGGGGAATTTCATTGATCCAACTATTGTTTGAAAAGCTCAAATGTGTCAAATGAGATAGTTTGCGCGTTTGAGAGGTAACCTTGAAACAGGCATTGAGATAGGTCCAGGTATGAAAGTTGCGTGAGGTTGTAAAGTGAAAGAGGAACTTCCCTAAAAAAGCAATTGGAAGAGAGGTTGAGATATATCAGTTGGGATACCTGGCCGATGGAAGTGGGAAGTTGACCAAAGAACCCTGTATTTTCAATTGACAACAAACTTAATTTGCTGGTGCTTTGGAATTCTAGAAAATTTCCTGAAAGGTTTGTATTGTTACCCAAGCCGAAGACTCGAAGTTTGGGTAGGAGGAAGACGCTTCGGAAATAGGCCATGCAATCCACAGTTTACAAGTCGAAGATTTCTCAGGGATCTCAAATTAACTATTACTTCTGGAAATGGGGATGATATGTTTACTTGGCTTAATCTGAGTACCTCCAAGCCTATGAGATTCTTGACTACGATCGCTAGGCTTGGATGTTGAAGCGTCAACAACTAGAAACCAGAAGATGGTTCAAGGTTAAGAGAGAGATCAAGGGATATCAGGTTAGACAAAGTGGAGACTTCTATTGGCACTTGACCGTAGAGTCTCGACTGAGATAGGTTAAGATACCTCAAGTTCACAAGATGACCCAACTTAGATGGGATAGGTGAATACCTAAAATTGTTGTCGGCAAGGTTGAGTGTTTGAAGATGGACAAGCTCAAAGAGTGTGCTGTTAGGTTGAATGGAACCGCTAAGCTCATCGCACTCAATCCCATCCCATTTGCTACAGTCGATACTTAAATTACCGGTTGATTTCCAGGATAGAGTCTTGGGATATGCGGATGGATCGATAGAGGTAGAGGGATGGATAGAAAAGCCCTGCTTGAAGTGTAGCAAGGCCGATCTCTCGGCATCGTGACATAGAGTAGGGATAGAAGAGGCGGAAGCGACAGTTTGACGATGAACTTGTTCTTTGGTTTGCCGTGCTCAACAATTTCTTGGCGTGTAATCGGGTTCAGTCTTGAATGTTGAATTCGATGTAAACAGATGTTGAAAGGCAAGTCTAGAAACGTTTGTGTTGAGTTCTTACAATCTTTCCAATGATTTCTCCAATCGATTATAGCACCCTCGTATATTCACTTGTGTTTCACCACTCTTGGTTTTGTTCTGTTTTTGAATGATCAAACAACAAGTACCAAGCCCCCCTACATAGTAGAGAGGGTCAAACAACAAGCACCAAGCACGCCTATATATATAGTAGAGAGGGTCATAAAGAGGTACTTGAACCATTGTAGGGGATGAACATGGAATTATCAATGGAAACATGCATCTAACCTCATTCATGAATGAACACATTCAATGAGGTACAATGCTTCCATTCTTCAACAGACCTGCATGAATCAACGACAAGATTCATGCATAGGGCCAATGCATCAATTATCATTGAAAATGTGAACCATTCCCAACACAAAGCATGTGTTTGTACGTGTTTGCCTCTGATGCCATGTTAATTGAAGGCAAAAGGATCAAATGCTTCAATTCCATTAGAATTCTGTACAAGATGTATAGGGTATATATGCAGGAAAATATCCTATATCTAATGTAGGGAACTAAAGCAAAAAAAAAAAAAAAAAGACAAACAAAGATTACATATGAAAATATAGATTGTGGTAGCATGCTTATGAGATCTCATCATAATAGACTAATAGCATATCTTCTTGAAGGATGAGACCCTGGAAGATTATGTGCAAGTCAATACAGGGGATGGCGATCCTAGGTGTTATCATACACGATGAGAAGAGGCACTCGGAATCCAGTTGGGTCTCGAGGTTGCATGGTCCTTGGGTCTGCAGAGCATCATTGTCCAATCTGACTTCCATCGGGCCATTGACATATGTTGACCACGAACAAAGGTGACCTCTCATTGATAGCATTATTTTCTCTTGGGTCTATAGTGAGTGACCATAAGGCTGCCATGAATTGGCAACTTATGTCTATGAATGTTATAGTTCGGTGTGCCATATCTTGAACTCGTTAGGCATGTACTCAATGTTTGTATTTACCCTTTTTTTGGTCAAAATGTTAGTATTTACGATAAAGAGCGATAAAATTGCTTGGGCCTTCTCCAAAAAAAAAAAAAAAGAAAAAAAAACAAAAATAGAACCTTTATCCTCACAATTTAATGAAATATCCATTTGATTCATAAATCCCAGAAAAGTTCGGATAGAAATGTACTAGAAAATTTTTGCTTACTATGCTCTTTCCAAGTTCAGACAACTCTGAAGTGTTAGGAATAATTAATAAGTAAAACGTGTACTTGGGACCCAAGCATAACCGCCATTTTAATACAAATTCCACAGTCCAGAATTATAGGTAAAGAGACCTATCAACAGATAGCGTAATCAACGATGTCAAATGTTTGAAGTGGTAATGACTGACGAGAATCCACTAAATGCATCGCATTATGTTTTACTTTATTTTTTCAAATCTACTCCAACAAATACACGCATAGTACAATTACATTGTACCTGCAACTAATTATCAATACAAGAAAATCACAAAAACAATCAAATTATTCAACAATTTGAGGTCGGTGCATTTCATCCATGGAAATAGTATGCCATTCAACACCCGCTCAGCAGCTCTTGATTAGGATACCTCGGTGCCTGGTCATACCTTTTCGAAGCTAACTTCTAGGCCTTTGTCAGTGATGCACCTAAAAGGATTGGAAAAAAAACGTGTAGAAATCAATTTTCAGAATCCGTCGAAAAGAACTCTGATCCAAGATATATCTTCACTTAATTAATTATACTTTACATAATAATAATGTGGGCTCCACTCGTCGGGATTCTCCATAAAAAAGTGAAACCGGTCCAACAAATCTCCCCCTCATGATGAAGGAGAAGCACGTTATTCCTACAATCGAACGGTATATCTCAATCTTGTGTTTTGGTAATGCTTTAGTAAGAATATCAGCATTATTATCATCTATATGAATCTTCTCAAGATGAACCTTCTTCATATCAAGGACATCTCTAATCCATGTGTAGCGAGCATCAATGTGTTTCGTTTTATCATGATAAGTAGAATTCTTGCTGAGGTGAATCGCATTTTAGTTGTCACAATACAACACATAACGATCTTGCTTGAAACCCAAATCTTGAATAAATCTCTTCATCCAAAGCATCTCTTCACACGTTTTTGTAACTGCGATGAACTCTGCTTCTGTCATAGAAAGTACAACATATTTCTACAATCTTGACTGTCAGGAAACAACTCCCCCTGAGAAAGTCATCAAATAACATGAAGTAGACTTTCGATTGTCGACATCTCTAACGAAATCTGAATCTGTGTAACCAACCAATGACGGTTTCTCATTTTCAAAACAAACTCTGAGCTTGAAAGTACCTCGAAGATATTTCACTATCCACTTCACTGCTTCCCAGTGAGCTTTACCAGCAACTCGCAACACCAACTGCATAAGCAAAGTCCGATCTCGAACACACCATTGCATACATCAAGCTACCAACTGTTGAAGCATAAGGAACTCATGACATATACTTTCTCTCTTCATTTGTAGAAGGACTCTGATCAGCATTCAACTTAAAGTGTGAAGCCATAAGAGAGCTTACCACTTTAGCATTTCATATGTTGAACTTCTAAAGTACATTCTCAATGTACTTCTCCTGTGATATCCATGGCTTCTTGACATCTCTGTCTCGATCAATCCTGATACCAAGGATCTTCTTTGTTGGCCCCATGTCCTTCATAGCAAAGGACTCACTTAACTACTTCTTCAACCTGTCAATGTGAGAAGAGTTCTTTCCAACAATTAACATATCATCAACATATATCAACAGAATGATGAAGCCATTTACTAAAAACTTTTCACGAACACGTAATGGTCGTCTTTGGTCTTCCTGTTGCCATGCTGCTTCATAATAGACTCAAACTTCTGGTAACATTGTCTTGGCGCTCGTTTCAGATCGTATAAACATTTTCTTAATCTGTTGATGTAGTTCTCTTTTTTCCTTTCACAATAAAACCCTATGGCTGCTCCATGTATATCTCTTTATGCAAATCACTATGCAAAAAGGCTGTCTTGACATCCATCTGCTCAATCTCAAAGTTTAGGCTAGCTGCTATGCGTAACTGAAGAGAATATCTCTTCAAAATCAATGTTTTTTTCTCTGAGTAAACCCCTTAACAACTAATCTGACCTTATACCGCATCTCTGAAGTTAACTCATCTTGTTTCAAACCGAATACCCACTTGTTCTTCAAAGCTTTCCTATCTTTAGGCAGCTTTGCTAGATCAAAGGTATGATTATCGTGGAGCGACTTTATCTCATCCTGTATGGCCTCAAGCTATTTGCTTTGGCAGCTTTGGCATTCATCATCCAAATCCTCTGAATAAGATTTTTGTTCATCTACATCAATCATTGTCACATACTGATCTAAAAGATATCTGGTAAACAGTTTTGGATCTCTAGCTGAACATCGGAGTTGGACATTCTTTGGAGCAATTTGCGAAAAGTCTGTTGGAACCTCTACTGGGATCTCTGTTTCAAGAACAACATCATCAATGTCAATTGGCTCTGGAACATATACATCACCTAGATCACCCTGCTCTTCTTCCTCAACTTTCATAGGAACATGTGCATGAGGAAGAGGATCCAAATCAATCAAATCATCACTGGCCTGTGATACTGAAATCTCAGATTTCTAAATGTCCTGAATATTCTAATCTGCCATGAACGCTACATCCTTACTTCTTACAAGTTTCTTCTCAATTGGAACATAAAACTTATAGCCAAACTGATCCTGCCCATAACCAATGAATATACACTGTCGAGACTTCACATCAAGCTTTGATTTCTCATCTTTGGGTATGTGCACAAATGCCTTGCACTACGAGACACGTAAGTGATCATACGGACATCCTTTCATGTCCAAACTCAATTAGGAACATCAAAATTCAAAGGAATATAAAGAGTAAGGTTAATTACATGAACGACAGTATTCAAAGCCTCACCCCAAAAGAATATTGGTAGCTGTGCGTATAAAAGCAAACATCTCATCCTTTCAACTAGTGTTCTATTCATTCTCTCAACTAAAATTTTCAATTGAGGTATCTTAGGAGGAGTCTTTTGATGTCTAATACCCTGTTATTTGCAATACTTATCAAAAGGACCCCAATACTCTTCCTCGTTATCAGTTCTGATACATTTCAACTTCCTTCTTTTTTGTCTCTCGACTAAGCCATGAAATTCTTTAAACACATCCAACACTTGGTTTGCAATACTTAGTAAACATCTCACCTTTTCAACTAGTGTTCTATTCATTCTCTTAACTAAACCATTCAATTGAGGTATCTTAGAAGGAGTCTTTTGATGTCCAATACCCTGTTGTCTGTAATACTTATAAAAAGGACCACAATACTCTCCCTCGTTATCAGTTCTGATACATTTCAGCTTCCTTCTTGTTTATCTCTCCACTAAGGCATGAAATTCTTTAAACACATCCAACACTTGATCTTTAGACTTCAAGGAATAAACCCATACTTTCCTCGAACAGTCATCTATGAAGGTAACGAAATAAATTGACCCACCAAGTATTCTTGTCTTCATAGGACCACAAACATCAGAATAAACCAAATCATGAATACTACCTATCTTTCTAAACGGAGGAGAACTCTTGAAAGCAACGTTGCTCTGCTTCAATGCTAGACAATGAGTACAGTTCTTCAATGCTGGATTTTTCAAACCTGTGAGGAGTTTCTTCTTGATCAAAACTGACAGTCCTTTCTCACTGATGTGACTGAGTCGTCTATGCCATAATTTTGTTTTCTCTTCATCATCAGCTGCTGCAATCCTGTTATCACACAACTTTTCTTGTGTGATGTATAATGAAGAGTTCTTAATGCCTCTAGCCACAACCATAGAATCCTTAGTGAGAGCTTTCATCGGCCATTATAGAAGGTGCTGTAAAATCCCTCATCATCCAGCTTACCTGTGGATATCAAACTCAAAAGAATATCAGGAATATGTCTAACGCCATGCAAAACTAATCTCGCGTCGTTACTGGTCTCTAGGCATACATCCCCAATGCCTATGACTGGTGCAAAGCCATTATTCCACATCTTCACAGAAGTAGTCACCAGCCCTATACGAAGTGAAGAAATCTCTACGAGAAGTAGCATGAACAGATGCACACTATCAATCACCTAGCTAGTTTCATGACACATAACGTTAACTACATCCCTATCAAACACAAATAGAAAATAATCAGAAACTATTGCAACTCGATCATCTTTCTTATCTATATCAGTTCTCTTCTCTTTGCCTTGCTCTCTCTTCAAAACACAGTAGAATCTTCTGAGATGACCTTTCTGATGACAATGATGACATTCAACATTCGCATACTTATTAGATGTATCTCTGCTCTTACCCCTGTTCACAACAACGAAGGCATCTTGATGCGCAGAAGTTTCCTGTGTCTTTCTTCTCATCTCTTCATTCAGAATACTACTCTTGATGAGATCCATGGTAATCATACCATTTGGAGTAGAATTGGACAACGAAGTTCGAAAAGTCTCCCATGAGTCAGGTAGAGTGCCAAACAGCCATAAAGCCCGAACCTTATCATCAAACTTTATCTTCATTGTAGCTAACTCATTTACAATTCCCACAACGGAATTCAAATGATCAGCCAACGGGGTGCCATCACAATATCTCAATATCATCAACTGTTTAATCTCATTCCACAAGGTATGAGCATCTGCCACATCTGAAATATGATTCAGCACATTATCATCAACCCATTGTCTAATGTACCAAAACACCTGACGATGCACAATTTCCATTGATCATCAGTTTTACCCTCAGATTTCTCTTTAAAAACATTGGTAAATAATAATATTTCATATATAACAAATCTTCTATCTTTTCTATCCATAAATGATAATTCCAACCATTCAATGTGATCATTATACTCGTATTTGTGTTTATTGCTCAACACAAGTTAAACCAAGCAATGACCTCCGCTCTGATACCACTTTGATGGGAGGTAGGACACAAATCAATACGGAATAAATCGTCTTCCTCTTGTGTTAGACTGTGAGGAAGCAAATGAAGTAGAGTAGAAAATAATAAAGATGCAAAGATATGATTTTTAATGTGGAAAATCCCTCGATGTGAAAGGTGAAAAACCATGAGGGCGAAGCCCACCACAAAGCTCCATTATCAATGAAATAATGGGCACACAAGATCCTATCTAGATAGAACTAAAAGAAATTACAATCGCGGACAAACAAATCAAATCAGCGAGCAAATCAACTAAAAACGAACAGTTTTCTGTAGCCCTATTTGGACGGTAATATCTCAACCCATACAACTTTAAATGATACACCGTCAGTTTCAATTCGAATATTGATGAATCAGGAACGTGCTCACTAAATTTCACGAAGATCCGACAATATTTGGACCTCCGTTCAGCCGCTGGAAGTCGACAGATGTAGAATCTATCAAAGAGCCTCCTATTATTGTTGCTGTCTGCTGCGATTCTCTGGTTTGGTTTTTCTGATGAAAATCCTATTTTTCCTTTTTTTTACTACTGATAACAAAAGATAAAACTCTCACGTTTTTATTGAACTTGACCATCCCAAAAAGATATGATCTCAGAACCCTAAAATCTATATACATATATTTCGTCAAAGATATATCTTAACGTAATTAATTATTCTCCATATAATAATAATATATGGACTTCATGGATCGGGCTTCTCCATAACAATGTGAAACCGGTCCAGCACCCCACCCACATATGGGAATATACAATAGCTTCTGCCGATATGCCCACCAGCTAAATACGAAGTCAAATATACAATCAATATTGTATCATTTCCAGGGAAACTTACTGATATTGAATCAAACACCCTGTTCAGACACAGAATAATAAACAAATAAAACGCATAAAAGCACAAGCCTATCATATAAATATAACACGCACATAAGAAATCTCTACGAAATACCCCACATCAGACTTCAGAATCGACATGAACCTCAGTCGAAAGCTTTTCATCATATTCCTTCCACTGTGCATAGCAACTGCCTTCATACTCCCAAAGCTCTCATCGTTACGTCAACTCTCTTTGTATGAGTTCTCTTCTAATCGTGTGTTTGTTAATACTGTGTTCAACGCTGTGATCCTAGCCATTTTGGCAAAGAATTATAAGCCTTTGACAAATGGAATTCCTTCATTTCTCTTCGAAAATGAAATGGAATGGCAAAATGAAGATGGTGACGACAGAAGTGTAGATAGTGGTTCCACAAAGAGTAAAGGAGATATCCAAGACATAAGGGAAGCCCCAGATGATGACGACGACGACAAAGATGATGAAGATGAATCAGATGGTGATATTGATCATTATGGTTCTGACGGGTATGACGAAGATGACGACGACACAGGTAGTGATGGAGACATAGGCTGGGAAGATGATGACATAGAAGAGTTTGATGACTTATGGAGTAGAAGCGAGGCGTTCATAGCCAAGGTCATCAATGGTTGGAGAGAGGAAAAGAAAAGTGAGAACTACCAAGATCGCAACTGGGCCTTTTAAAACCAGGTGTTTCGACAAGTTCCAAAGCCTTCAGTCCGAGTAAAAAGAACTGTACATATGTACATACTATTACTAGATGTATGTTGCTCCTTTGGTCCTTTTTTCCTGATGGTGCAGATATACCAATAAGGTCGCAGTTGGCATCGTTTTTATGAGCCAACTATTTCAGTAATTCCTGTACATAAGCAAGTTCGAAAGTCTAAGACAGTTCCTAGATGTAATTATGCCTCTCTCAACTATTTGTACATTCGGGTTAGTATCACTTTAATTTAAACAATAGTGAGAAAAACAAGATGAGATGAATAATTGGCTATATGTTTCATTAACGTCAATATGAACATGTAAATACAGAGGATTGAGATATAATCTCCAATAATCAAGCTAAATAGATAGCAAGTTTAAGTTATGCAATATTCTAGCCAAACCAGAAACTGTAATATAAGGAAACTAAATATTCACTATTGTAAAACAAGGATATGAACTAGATAATGTCCTAAACAGGTAGATACCGTATGACTCCCCCTCAAGGTGGACGGAGTAGATCGTAGACCAGCTTGCTGATGAGACGTTGAAAATCTTCTTTCCCTAATGGTTTGGTTAAGACAACTGCAATTTGTTGTTTTGAAGACACATAAGCAGTCTGGAGATGCCCTGATTGAATTTTGTCACAAACGAGATGACAGTCGATTTCCATATATTTAGTGCGCTCATGAAAAACAGGATTTGATGCAATATGTAAGGCAGCTTGATTGTCACAATAGAGTAAGGCAAGGTGGCGTGGGATGCGCATGTCGTGGAGAAGGGATTGGGGCCAAGTCACTTCACATGTAGCTGAGGCCATAGCGCGGTATTCTGCTTCAGCGGATGAACGGGAGACAGTCTGTTGTTTCTTGGTACGCCACGAGAGGGGGCTTCACCAAGGAAGGTGCAATAGCCGGTGATGGAACAACGAGTGGTAGGACATGACGCCCAATCAGCATCACAGTATGCTCATAAAAGGCCGTTGGAAGCTGGAAAAAAAATACCAGAGCTCGGAGCTGTCTTTAAATATCTCACAATGTGAAGAGCGGCCTGCCAATGTGGATGACGGAGTTGATTCATGAATTGGCTAAGGAGGTGACAGACAGAGAATGTAATGTATGGTTGTGTATGGTTGTGTATGGAGTAGGATCTGCAAGATGAGGACCACTCTCATGAGTAAGGCGAGCTGTTGAGTTCATGGTAAAACGGCAGGGTTGACTGCCCATGAGACCAGCATCAGATATGAGATCAAGGGTGTATAGTCGTTGGGAAATATGAATGCCATCCTTTGATCGAACAATTTCGATGCCGAGGAAAAACATCAGCGGTCCCAAGTCTTTGATTTGAAATTGAGAATGCAAGTATCTTTTCAGCAAGGAGATACATATGGGATCATCGCCAGTAATTAGCAAATCATCGACGTAGACAAGAACCGCAGTAAAGGATGATGCTTTGGCAGGAGTAGTCGACCTTAGATTGATTGAAGCCAGCAACAATAAGGGCCTGAGAAAGCATTGAAACCACTGTCAGGAGGCTTGTTTTAGCCCATGGAGCAAATTGTGAAGTCGGCGGACCTTATGCTCCCCCTGTTTGGCGAAACCTAGAGAAATAGACATGTAAATTTCTTCGTCAAGTTCGCCACGAAAAACTGCATTGTTGATGTCCATTTGGTACAGAGACCAATCACGAAGAGTAGCAACGACAAGAATGCAACGGACAGTGACTAACTTGGCCACCGGTGCAAATGTTTCATGGTAATCAATCCCTTCGGTCTGGGTGAAACCTTTGGCGACGAGCCGAGCTTTATACCGCTCCACGGAACCATCGGGTCGCCGTTTAATCCGATATATCAATTTGCAACCGATGGGTTGTTTACAAGGAGGTAGATCAGCTAGGGTCTGTTAGCCTCACTTGGATCGGGAAGGTCGGCGACGAGTGGGGACAACGATGTGCGGTGATTTGACGATGGTGGTTATGATGTGGTTTGAGGTGGGTTTGGTAGCCGATAAGGGAAAATTGGATTTGGTGGGAGAATCTCCCTTTTTTTTTCTTTTATTGCTCTGCAGTACTACATACACACACCACTTTGGCTGATATTTAAAGACAGGGGACAAGCATGCATCGGTGTCTAACAAAACACACAAGTGTGCTTGTACTTTCGATGTCTAACAAAACACACAAGCGCGTTACTTTTTCCTGTCAGGATTATCGGCTCATATGCTCCGTCATAATTCTGACATGGCTTCAGATCACGAACACCCATCGAATGACGAATAGTAAATAGCTTAACACCTGACAATGTCTTTCTTAGTGTATCACCTCGCTGTTCTTCGATGCTCACGAACTCCACCATAATCTGCATCTCTTCACACATTCTTTGATGAAGTGATACCTTATCTCTATGTGCTTGCTGCGAGCATGAAAAACAGGACTCTTCATGAGGGCTATCGAAGACTTCTAGTCCACCGATAGGTCACTGGTTTTGGTTCAGTCTTTGTTAGTTCACTAAGCATGTTCCTCAACCATAGAGTTTGGCACGCCGGTGTTGTGGCTGTCGTAAATTCGGTCTCGCATGATGACAATGCGATGGTCTTCTGCATCTGTGAATTCCAGGACACCAAACTTTCATTGATGTAAAAAGCCATTCCACTGGTAGTTTTTCTTCCATCGTGGTCACTCGCTAAATCATTGTCCATGTAACCGATGAGTGCTTATTCATGGTGTTCTCTCACATAGACAAGACCATAGTGAATTGTTCCCATCAATTATCTCATAATCTATTTCACAACTTTGTGATGCAGGAAAGTGGGCCTCTCCATATACTTGCTTGCCATCCCGATGGCAAATAAGAGATCTAGCCATGAGTGTAAAAGATACCTGAGATATCTAATGATGCGCATACATTCTGTGGCATCCACGGGAACTCCTTCTGAATCCTTGTGCAGCTGCAGTTTGGGCTCCATTGGATACTTGGTGGCATTGCACTCAGCCATCCCGAATTATGACAATATCTTCTTGGCATAAGCTGACTGCTTCAGCTTTATCCGTCTTTCCTTTTTCTCAACCTCAATCCCCAGGTAGTACTAGAGAAATCGCAAATCGCTTATCTCAAATTCTGTCATCATTTGTTGCTTGAAACTCTTGACTTCTCCAGTGTTGCCTCCTATCACAATGAGGTCATCAACATATACTCTCATAATTAGGGCTGCATCTCCTTCTTCCCTAGTGTAGACGGTCTACTCTTGAGAGCATCTTATGAATCCAACTTCCTTCAAGCTTTTGTCTAACTGATTATTCCAGGCTCGCGGAGCCTGTCTGAGCCCATAAAGGGCTTTCGACAGCTAGTACACCAGAGTCTTCTGGCATTGCACTTCAAACCCTTTCAACTGAGTGACGTGGACCTTCTCCTTTAACTCTTCATTCAGGAATGATGATTTGACATCCATGTGGTGCACCTCCCAGCTCCGATTCGCAACAAGTGCACGTATCACCCGAATTGTATCAAGTCTTGCAACGGGTGCGAACACTTCTTCAAAATCTATGCCTTTCCTCTGGACATAACCTTTGGCCACTAACTTGGCTTTGTGCTTGACAACCTGTCCGTCTGAGTTCTTCTTTAATTTCTCAAATCGATGGGTCTATGGCTTGGTGGAATTTGGTCAGAGTCCATATTATGTTCTTCCCACGCACTCTCAGTTGCTACTTCTCGGTAGTAGGTTGGCTTGTCAGACTCCAACATCATCAACTTATCTTCGTCATCATCAAGGACAAGTTCTTCTATGTTGGCATAAGTTGGCTACTTCTGTGTTGTCTCTGAGACATACAGGGCCGCTGTCGAGTGAATCCGAAACTTGTAATGGAATGGGCAAAGTCAAGGTAGATGGGCTTTCCTCTCCTGCCGTAGGTAGTGAATAACTTGTACAAGCGGCTGACTCTGGCTTTGTTGTGCTTGCCAGGTGTGACGCAGACACTGTCACATCTTTCGATTCTTCTACGGCTGGTTCAAAATTTGGACTGTCATATAAGACGAACTCTAACAATCCACCATGAGTACCTACACTCCAATTCCACTCAAGGTTCTCCTAGAAGATCACATCCCTACTTACATGAAGTCTTTTCTGATGAGGGTTGTAAAGACGATGTGTCTTACACTCTTCCTCCACTTCAAGGTAAATCATAGGCTGGCTCTGGTCATCCAATTTTTTTGGATATGGTACTGTCACCGTCGCATAAGCAGTGCAACCAAAAACTCTCAGGTGCTCGAGATTGGGCTTGCGGTCAGTCCAAATTTCATACAGGTAGTCAATTTAATAGGTCCATCGCATGTCTCACACCTTCTCCCCAGAACTCGGCAAGAACATGCATGCTCTTGAGTAAAGATCGAGCCATGCCCATCACAGTCTTGTTTCTCCACTCCACCACACTGTTTTGCTGAGGGGAATACGATGCTATGAGATGCCTCTGAATACCCTATTCTTCACACTTCCTCGTAAACTCTTTCGAGAGAAATTCTCCCCCACGATCCGTTCTTAGGATCTTTACTTTGTGATCAGTCAAGTTCTCTACCAGAAGCTTGAATTTCTTGAAAACAAAACATGTTTCATGTTTTTTTTTTGAGTGCAAAGACCCACATCCAACGGCTATAATCATCGAAAATGAGGAGAAAATACGAGTTACCAGCAAGTAAGCTTGGCGTGATCGGCCCACATAGATCGGCATGCAGTAGCTCAAGTGGCTTCTTCGCTCTGTAGGTAGTTTTGTCCTGGAATAGGAGCCTGGTCTGTTTGGTTGTCAAACAAGCCTCACAAAGCTTGTTTGGATGTGAAAATTTTGGAACTCCAAACATCATCTGCTTCTCCCCCATAAGCTTCAGTGTATGGAAGTTGACATGACTGAGCCTGCTATGCCATAACCATGCCGGATCATCTAGTCTTGCTAGGAGAAAGATCGATTTGGCTAACTACAAATTGATCTTGTATAGACGATTTGATGTGCGCTTCACGAACATCAACAACTTACCGTTGTCATACACCTTTATGGTTTCTCCCACCATGTTCACCTCAATCCCATTCTTTATCATCTGTCCAATACTTATGATATTAGTGCATAGCTTGGGAATGTAGTATACCTCATGGAGGATATACTAGTGTCCATTCTTACATTGAAACACGGCCGTCCCTTTGCCCATGACCTGAACAACCTAGCCATCGCCAAACCTCACCTTCTGGTGATGTTCTCATGTAGCTCCTGGAACATTTCTCACTGATCTGTCATATGATTGCTGGCACCGTTGTCTAAGTATCAGATATCCATATTTGCTGTTTTCTTCTCGCCATGGTGAAATACCCGTAACACCATTCCTTCTCTGGGTTGTATGGTGTCTTGCTGCTCAATTGGTGTCTTTTCATAAGACATGGAAAACAATAATGATGGCTCGTCGCGGGTAGCGCGAGTGTGTTGTTTCTCGTCTTTTCAACGCTTGCTACGGCACTAAGAAGCATAGTGTCCCATCTTTCCGTAATTGAAACACTTGTATGGCTCTTGTCACTGCTGTTACTACAGGTGTCTCCCATACCTTCATGGCATGCTGCATAATTATCGCCTCGACCGCCCTTCCGTGACCTGGTCCACGGGCTTGACCACTGGGCATAATTATCTTGTCCTTGACCAGGTGACAAAGTTTCCCTAGTGTTGTTCCTCTGTGGTGCGTGCCGCTCGATTAAACTGATTGAATTGTGCATAAAGAGAGATCAGAACTAAGTACACAATCAATTCCTCACGTAATACCAGCTTCAGTGTCTTTAGTTTTGAAACATTATGAGACATTTTCAAAATGTACTCCTTTATGTTCCCTTTGTATTTATACCTCGTGGAAACAAGATTACTCAAAAGAGTACTAGTTTCAGCTTTTTCGTTTTTTGCAAACCGTTTCTTAAATTCGGCAAGGAACGATTTGGCATTAGCTTCTTTAGACATAGTGCCCCTGAATGACTTTGGAATTGCACGTTTCATGATCATGAGACTCATGCGATTTGAGCATTCCCATTTCTCCATCTCCCTATTTTCATCAGGGGTAGATGTATCCTTAAAAGCAGAAGGTCGCTCAATCCGAAGTGCAAGGTCTAGATCCATGCAACCGAGAACTATCATTACGTTCTTTTTCCATTCCTTAAAGTTTATGTCGTTAAGTACAGGGATACTCTTAATGTTTTCAGATATTGCAGCAGTAGAAATATTGTCTAAAAAAGAACAAAAGATAATATAAACAACAAACTCATAATTATTACTTAAATATAACTTTAATTCATATATTCAAATAATGACAAAAACTCATCACAAGGTACATACGACAATATTGATTTTAGTCTTTGAACAGAAAATCAACTTGTAAGTGGTACTCTTTGTGTAGTAATCAAATATTGATAATAACAATCTAACATTCTTTGGATCGACTTAACATTCGCATGAAAAACCTAACAATTCTCATATATTTATTACCACAAGCATATTTTATTTTCGGTCAAATAACAGCCTTTATTTGGACCGATTACTAAAAGCATGAAATTCAAAGACACATAAAAAAAATATCTTAATATTTTAGATTAATCAATTTACACAAAACAGGTTACTATAATAACATATTATTTCAATTAACTAGTATTAGACATACAAAAAAATTATATATAACACTATTGCCAAATATTGAATCTGTTTCCAAATTTTACATGTATGCCATTGAAATGTTTAATAAAAATAAATCTGTGGAAGCAAATATGGCATATGTAAATCCTAAGATCAACTCCATTACCTAACTCACACTATGCTGCGTATTAAAAGGAAATAAGTTGATTAAAACTATCAATCACGCATACCTTGCATACATAAAAGTCAAACCCAAATCTTTTGTATATCACACCGTCAAAAGATATGAACACATAATTAATCTAATAGCGGCTAGCCTCAACTCAAGCAAAACAATAATTATCCCAATGAAATAATCCAGATCAAAACGAATTGGTAGGAGTTTACAATTCTAAAATCATGAGTACGCAGTAATAATGTAACAGCAAAACCAAATATGATTCAACCCAATAAAGAATAAAATAAACTGATTTTAAAATAATCCAATATGAAGGAGGATCTGATATCAATTGTTGGAATAAATTTTATTAAAATTGTAACCTTCATATCGAATTATTTAGACTAGATCTTAAACGGAATCGTATCTGAATTCATAAGAACAAGTCTTTGATCCGGGTTGAAGATCGCCTAGGGTTAGGGTATCTTTCAGTTGATACATAAGTTAGGGTTTCTCTCTCTAACGATGAAAGGCCAAAAAAATGTAACATATGTGCAAACGGGGATCATAACCGTCATATATATAGTTGTTCTTATCCATAATCTCTACATAATTAAGCTCTATATTTTATAAGACGATATATTAGCCCACTTAATATTAATATCTGTAGGACCATCAACATTTGGGTAAAACCGCGAGATAGCACATAACATGCAATTAATCCGTATAGTTAAATTGTCTATGTAAACGTAATATAAGTCCACTAATCCAACATAAGAGAAGTGTTGGTTGCAGTAGCTACGTGCGTTGAAGTTATAGGCGTTGATGTTGTTCTGCCTTTTCGAGCATTGTGATGTCTTGGTGGATACCCGTTCAATTTATAGAATACGTCCCGCATATGACCAGGTATATTGCAGCAGGAGCAACGTTCCCTGATGTTCTTGCTTCGTGTTCCACTGTCACATTGATTGTTGGTGCGATGAACAACATTTGCCAAGGTTGGATTGTGAACATCAGTAGGTTGCAACATAAGGGCTGAACCTTCAGCAAGAGTAGGAAGTTGTAGGATTCGTTGCGATTCATCTTGAAGTACCAGTGAGTATGCTTGTCCGAGGCTTGGCAACGGATCATGTAATAAGATTTGACTACGGATGGGGCCATAAACATCATTGAGTCCCATAAGAAACTTCATGAGTTGTCAATTTTGTATTTGAGTGGCAAAATTTTTGTATTCACCACAGGTACACGTCGAAGGTGGGTCGTAGGTTGCTAGCTCGTCCCAACATCCCTTGAGCATGTTGAAGTACACAACAACTAAATCATTGTTTTGTCCAAGGGTAGCAATATTGTGCTCAAGAGCAAATGTACGTGGTCCATTTGAAGGTGAGAAACGGTCGTGCAGATCTTTCCATACCATTGCGGCGGAATCTGCATAAAGGACAGAAGCAGCTAAATCCCTATGGATTGAGTTCAATAACCAAGATAATACCATGTTGTTGACTCGGACCCAAGCTTCAAAGTTTGGATCTTTCGGTGGAGGTTTAGGAATTGTGCTATCCACGAATCCAAGCTTAGTTTTTTTGCCGAGAGTGCCATCGTCATGGTACTTCTCCACGTGGTATAGTTATTTCCCGTGAGTTGATGGCTCACCAGCGTAGTTCCGGGATTATCTGATGGATGTAGATAATAATCGTTCGCCCTATTGTCAATGACATTTTCTGTCGAGGCATCGTTTGATTTGTGGAGTTTTGAATTGAATTGTTTGAAGCCATGTCAACTATGATGTGTTTGTATTCAAGAATTTCTACTCTGATACCATGAGAAAAACAAGGTGAGATGAATAACCGGCTATGTGTTTCATTAACGTCAGTATGAACATTTAAATACAGAGGATTGAGATATAATCTCCTATAATAAAGTTAAATAGAGAGCAAGTATATGTTATGCAATATTCTATCCAAACCAGAAACTCTAATCTAAGGAATCTAAATATTCACTATTGTAAAACAAGGATATGAACTAGATAATGTCCTAAACATGTAGATACAGTATGAAATAGAAATAAGGAGTCCAGGGTTTGTCATTTTGTTAACTGAGATCAATGAACAAAAACCAGGAAGGTGCTTTCTAGTTCTTATATAAGTATTTTAAATGGTGCCTAGGCATCTGCATAGGCATTATTGGCGGCCACAAAGCTTCAAAAAAAGGATTGGGCGGCCACCTAGTGTGCACGACCCAAAGAGGTTTAGAGTGATCCCAGGCTTGCTGTAAAAAAAAAAAAAAACTGGGCCAAGGTCGACTAACTGTATTATGTTAGTCGCCCTTTTGACGACCAAAAACCATTTTGATAGCAATTTTGACAAGGATAATTGATATTGGTTGTCTTTTTTATTTTGATGACTAAATATAATTTTCGTCGTTTTAATCATGACTAAATTCAACTTTTGATCATAAATTTAAGGATCAATATTTACAATTAGTCGTCAATAATTTTGATCTCATTTTTTTTAATAAAATTTTAAAAAAATTGTTACTGTTATAAAACATAATCGCCTTTTTTACGACTAATTTATGATGTTGGTCGCTAGATTTGCCACTAAAATTTGTAGTTAGTCGCCATCAAAATTAGGGACGAATGAAAAGGATCCTCATTTCACCGAGGCACACCATTGCATTAGTCAGCCTTCACCTTCCACCTCCATTTCCCATTTCCCATTTCCCATTTTGGGCCGTCATCATCGTCTCTAATTCCGGCGATGCGATTTGATTCCTCTCCCTATCTCTAATCTCTAATCTCGAATTGAGAAAATGAAACCCTAATCCCCATTCTGTGAACAGCAGGAGCCTTGCCTCGCCGTAGCTGTGGTGGTCAGCTCTCTTTTCATAGATCTCTCAATTCGCATTCTTGTTTTCCAGCTTTCTATATTTACTGAAATTTGGATTTGGTTGTTGATTTTTGGAGATCTGCTGCTTTTTTTCACTTTTGGTTTGTTGGTTTAACCAGATTTGTACGATTGGGTTCATTTTTTTTTTTTTAGGCTTATTGTCTTGTGGGGTAATGTTGATTCATGTCGATATGAGAGATGAGACATGCTTGCTTTTCTTATGAAATGATATGATTTCGGGGTTTTTTGATTGTTCGATTCGATTCGTTTGGTGATTGGTAGATTTTTGTGATTAGGGTTTCGAGAATATCGTGTTTGCTGTGATTGTTGTTTTTGGTTAAGTGAACTTGGAAGTGTTCTGGGAACCTCGGTAGGATTTGGCTTTCTTACTTGATTAAGTTATTGCCATCATTTCAATTGGGAATTTGAAAAACGGAAGCAATCAGTAAAATTGGGTTATCATGTCCAATGTCTCGTAAGAATGAATTGACTTTAATGACCGTTCAAAAGTACTCATTCGGGACTCTTTGTAGACTAAACCGTTGGAGAAACATCAATTAGTTGGTCCTAACTGTAGTTCAAGTCGCCTATTTTAAATAGCTTTTAGGTAAGAAATAGGAGAAGATTATGTGTAATACGATAACACCTAACTAATACTTTTCTGTTATATAGGATAGCCAGAACTCGGCAGTAAATTTTGCTTCGTATATGACAGTTCTGGGATGAGTGATCTAGCAGGATTTGGGAAATAGCTGCAACGTTTACACATTATTAATGATACCTGGTTTCCTCTAAGGTCCTGTTAAGCTTTTTCGACCCTGCTTTTTGATGAGTCGATTGATGGTGGTGGTGGGTTGATGGTGGTGGTGAATGGGTGGTGGTGGTGGGTTAGTGGTTTTCATTAGTTAGTGGTGTTGATGAATTGGTGGCGGTGAGGGGTTGCAAATAGTGGTGGAAAGATGGCGCTGCTGTAGCGAACAGAGCAGATAAAGCGAGGAAAAAAAAGGGAGCTCGATGATCTTAACAATGAAGAAAATGGAACGCGTGACTGTGATGACTATAATGGTTCTGTTATGATGAAAATTCCTAATCTTTGGACAAATTCGCCATTTCAAAGAAAACAATGAGACATCATGACTAATAACATAGCAGACAGTTTTAATAGTTGGAATAAAAATGCACGTTATCTCTCAATCAGTGTTATGATTGACGAGATTCGAGTCCAAAGAATAAGTCTTATGTATAGAAAATGTAAGTCCATCCTTGTTGGCCCCATTTCCACAAAAGAAAGTGGCAAAAAATTAAAGAGGTCGGTTATGACTTGATGTTTCATGCGGTAACTTTTTGCAAATTTGAAGTGGTCTATAAGGACTCTTGTTGAGTCAAAAAAAACTGATAGATATATAAAAATTGAGTGATAGACAAACTCTAATATTAGAATGTCTCAGTATGCATCAAGACTGAGACTCTGGTTGGAATATGATCTTGCAATGGGTATGTAGTAAGACTGATTTAAAAAAGAATATAACAAGGTTGGTCCAAAGAGAAACACAGTAAGACTGGTTTACAAAGGAATACAACAAGATTGACAGCATTGAGGTTATGAGTAAAGGGATAGTAATGCTTAGACAATTGGATTTCTACAGTAAGGAATGGTTTATCTTAGATCGTTTCTGTATGAAAAAGGTTATTGTAATAAGGATGAAGAACAGTAAGGTTGAGTTCAACAGAAGGGTCCAGATAAAGTCAAAAATCACGTGTTGATTTTTACACTGTGTCAGTGTTCTTTTCTACATAAAAAATCACAGGTCATTGGTTTATAAATATGGTTTCAGGGTGGCATGAAAGTGATGTTTCAAACAAAGAATGACTTCAACAACGATTAAAAACTTGGAATTGCTTATAAATACAAAGACAATACCCGAAGTCTTGTAACTTTTTCAATTTCTGAATCTCATTTACTCTGAACGAAAAACAAGTACAGTAAGGTTTCAAGTGAACTGCGTGAGAAGTTGATAACTGAAGATCTAAACCAGCTATTTGAAAACAAGATTTAAAGAAAGGATTTAATAGTAATAGTGTTAAGTAAACGATTACATGAGATTGTTTGAAGTCTTGTTGAGGAGAAGAAAAAAACTTGTTATTGATTTGAATTGTCATTTATGTAATGGTACAATAGGTTGTGGCTGTTGTGGAATCGTGTTGATGACCTCCTTGTATGTATTCTTATACGTGTCCACATAAAAAATGGATCGAAATAGTCAAGAACGTGCCCCACCTTCATCTCAATAGTTGCACATGTGTGACGACACTAAAGTTCCTACACTTGTCATTCTTTTTAAGTGCATGAAGATCCATAACATAACTAGTGTTGAAAGTCCCAATATGGTTTTCTATGAGACTATAAGGAGATGAATAGTATCTTTTTCGAAATATATTTATTAAACTAATAAAGATCAGTTAGACAACAAGATTATTTTAAACTTAGGAATAAGGGAACTATGAGTGTCTTCAAACTTACATAAAATTATTTTCATATAGGCAAAAAGTGATCCACATGATGGTATGTGATGTCGGATATGAAGGTTTGAAGCACGTGGATGTTGAAGAATGTCAGAAACAACAAAATGGTCATTTCTGTGGACTTTTTGTTTGCACATGGGCGGAGCTCTTACTTTCCAACACCTATGAAACAGAGCTGGACATTTACTTGAAAAGAGCCCTCATGGCGATTACAAACAAGAACTCTTTAAATTTGAAGAAACTCGAAACTTGATCTGTTGTAAATTGATATAGTTTTGTAAACTGTTATAGATGGATTATGATGTAGCCTTTTAGCTGTATGAACCGTTGGTGCTTTTTTAAACTATAGTTGATGCTATGCCTTAATCGTTGTTTTTGAAAATAGGTAAAGAGTGTTTGTTTAGGTGTGAATTGTTTATATGTTGCTATGTAAACTATGTAAACTGTTCGTTTCAAAAGTAAACCATTGCTCGAAATATTTAATAATCAACGAAACTTGAAATATTAAATAATATGAAAAAAAAACTCATTATCTTTAAAACATTACATAATAAGAAAAAATTCATGATCTTGCAACCTTACATAAAGTGTCATATCCTTAAAATATTACATAATTTTCACACATGAATGTCACTTGTGTAATCAACTTGAAGGTTTCTTTATACTGCATTATGGTTTATTGCATAAGATGACAAAGTTCACAACTCCTGTTCTACGTTTTGTCATATAGTGTGATAATAATCAACCGTTATTAATGTTTTTATGCATCAGTTAGACATGCAACAGTGGTTGATATCAATACAATGTTATGTCATTTGGATCAACTTTTGGATGACTATAGGTTTTGGACTGTAAAGTTAGAAAAATGAACGACACATGAGTGTTGTATGAACTGATAAACGATCAATATGTTGATAAATATGAACTGCTTATGTGCCAATCACATTATGCTATAATACTATTACTAATGTAGAAAGGATCGTAATTAATCAAGATTTAATGTTTTGGGGCATGTATAACATCGAATGTTTCAGTTTACATATTGATTAGGATAATAACTCAATCAACTGTTATCTTCAATGTATGGGCTACTTCACCTTCAACTGTGAACCACGTTTGTGACATTTATAAACTATGTCTTTTGAATGTGTGAACTGCTTCTGGTAATGAGAAGAGTAAACCTCGTGCTTTAGTAAACAGTACTATGGATATGGGAACTAAGTTTTTTCAATGTGTGAATTGTTTTTTTGTGACTATGTGAACTGCATACATAATGACTTCAATCCATAATAAATTATTACGTAGCGAATTCAGTTCATGCATTCAACGATTTTGGCATAGAAAAGAAATTCAGTCCACACAAAACATCAGAAACACAACGACTCATCATCGCTGAGGAGGTTCTGACAAGTTCGTTGATTGTGTCCAGGCCTCTTGCATCGATTACACATCATTTGTCGCATATTAACCTATAAAGGTATCCTTTTGGTTTTCCCGCATCCCGATTGAACCGAAACATGCAATAATGTTAATTCTATTTAGTTCATTGTTGATCGAAATTGATTAACAATATAGTTAAGGATAATGAAAACAGTATTGCAAGGACACAAGGAGTTCTTATACTGGTTAGAGTATATAGCTAAAATATGACTATATCCCTTACTCTAATCTTTCTTTTGACTGTCAAGAAAATAATATTACGTGTGATTGTTTTAAACTCACAATCAACCTGTCATCTTATAATATATTATAAAATTCATAAAATGAGAAGTAACCCCTCAGCACTTAGTTCCACAGATTCCTATTGCCGATAGTCCATAATGGATTGCTATGTCTTAGTTCAAGCAGTTGTGCATCCAAGACCAAAAGAGTCCAGTGATGGCTTTCCTTGTCATGAAGCGGGATAAAAAAAAACGCCAACTAGTCTCTATATTCTTCTCCGTCATGTGCTTCAGCCATCCGTGGTACACACTAGTGACATTAGTCCATTTCTCAGCAAAATTTTCTTCATTCCAAGGATCTTTGTTCTTCATTGCAATCTGTCCAAGATAACCCTGCATACAGTCCAAAAGTTCATATAAAGCAATCAAACAGTTAAAATATTTCCACCAAACCGTTCATCATAAAAAACTAACAGTTTAAGGGTAGCAATTTTTTTTACAGCGATTTCTACTCGCCAAAACTTGCAATCTGTTCCGTCACAAATGATATTCAAATAACAGTTGATCAAAACATTTCTAAGGGGCTTCTCATTCAACAGGTTTGAAATTTTTGTTTCGTTCACCTCCCGCCATTGTTGTCATTAGGGTCGACCCAAATCAAGTTGGTGAAAAATGATACATAACAAATGCCATAGCATAAAACAGTTATGGTGACTATTATGGGGGAGTGATCTGACAAGGAAGCGACGGGAAAATAAAAAACATCAGACCTGTCATACATATCAAACCAACTACTACTGCCGTAGCTCGATCCAACGTAACACGCATCCAAGAATCTTCTTACTGATTATTAGTCCATGTATGAACCACTCCAACAGCAGAAAGGTCTTCCAAACCAAGATCAACAACACATGCTTTTAAGTCATCACAAGGCTCAATGTTAACTCCAGGAGAACCAATTTTTTCCGCAGCAGATAAACACGTATTAAAGTCCGATATGATCAACCAAGGCTCAGAGACCGAAGAACCAAACCTCAGAAGTTCATACCATAAATGAGCTTTTTGCGTCTTTGTATTCCACCCATAGACTACACTCAGAATAGCAGAAAAGGAGAATATGTAGAGTATACGATCAGAAGCTTCAAGAAATGTCATATCCAGGACATCTTTATTCCATAAACACCATATCCTCCCATTAACTGCATAAAGATAATTATTCAACCAACCCTAATTTCTAAAACAAGCAGACGCAATTTTATGGAATTTAGGGGATTTAACCCTGGTTTCAATGCAAGTAAAAAAAAAAAAAAAAGACAACATATAAGTGCCAAGGAGTTCATTGTGATAGGGCCCTTATATTCCATGCTCCAAGCATTTTAGGTAACAAAACCCACCTCAGCCACGTTAACCTTAGACTGAGTGACAGTCCCTCCTTCAGTGCTCAACTGGGCATCCACAGCATGAATAAAAGCTTGAAATCTAGATCTAGATACATCAGTAGACGGAACAATATCACACATTACAACTTTTCTAGAGACAGCCTTCTTTTTAATCACAGGAGTAAAGACACCAGAAGAGACCCCCCATTAGGTTGAGTGAGAGGCAGCGTAACAAGAAGAATAGAACATACAGACTTCTTAGAAGGCACAACATACATAGGATTAGGTTTCTGCTTCGAGACTTGGGTTGGGAATATGAGGGAGCGGACTCAATTCCCCACTTGCAAGAACCTGGTAGGAGCAACTCAACAAATATACAGTAGAAAAATAATGACACAAATACCAAGATTTTTAACGTGAAAAACCCCTCAAAATCAAAGGTAAAAACCACGGGTCGTCAAGACCAATTAACCAGCTCCACTATGATTAAATCAAAGTACAAAACGTACACAATTAAGTGCACACAAGCGTGCAAACAGCTAGCCGAAACATAAAGCAACAAGCTTGCTAATACAGAAACAAGAAGATAAACAATCTCAAAATCCTGAGGCACTGTCGAGGCAATATCTCACACCTCCGACTTCGTCTAGTCGATCCAACCATTCAGAATGAAGAACTGGATGTCCAAAACATGCTGACAAAATTTCAGTCCTATCCAACAGTGACTTGAATACATATTCTGACTTTATATTGTCCAAAACACGGTTTTATGTTGGCTGTGTTTGTGTGTATACGAAGAGCTTCTCTTTGTATTGTACCCCATGTCTTTTATGACTTGAATACATATTCTGACTTTATACACCTCAATTTCTTCCTACATAAGTAACCGTCTTTGATTTGCACTTGGGCTTGGTGTTGGGCTTTGGCTTTGGGCCACATAGGAGTGAACCAACAACTAACCCAAAAAATCTCCCCCTCACGATTATGTGGAGTTATCCGTCAAACCAACGATCATACGACAGTCTTCAAACATCCATTTAGGTAGTGCTTTAGTAAACATACCAGCACCATTCTATGAGTATGAACTTTTACCAATTCCAACTGTTTAGCATCCAAAATATCCCGTATCCAATGATACATCACATCTATATGTTTGGACCTAGAGTGAAAGATTGAGTTCTTACCAAGATGAATTGCACTCTGACTGTCACAAAAGGACAAGTACTTCTTCTGAACAAAACCAAGCACTCGTAAGAATTTCTTCATCCATAGCAATTCCTTGCATGCTTCGGTAATAGCAATGAACTCTGACTCGGTTGTAGACAATGCTAAATACTTCTGTAACTTAGATTGCCAAGCCACAGCTCTCCCTGCAAACTTAATCAAATAACCTGAAGTGGATTTTCTGGAATCCATAGCTCCAGCCATATCTGATTTACTATACCCCAAAAGAGTAGGTTTATCACCTCCAAGACCAAGCTTCCAGCTAGTAGTTCCACATAGATACCTCAAAATCCATTCACAGCAAACCAATGCTCTCTACTTGGGTTTGACAGAAATTTACTGATTGTACCAACGGCGTGTGCTATATCTGATCTTATACATACCATTGCATACATCAAACTACCCACTGCAGATGCATATGGAATCCTTTCCATAGCTAACTTCTCAGCTTTATTTGAATGACTATTTAACACTCAGTTTAAAATGTGTTGCAAGAGGAGTACTTACTCCTTAGCATTATCCATCCGGAATCTCTGTAGCACCCTTTCAATGTAATGTTTTTGAGACAACCAAAACTTCTTCTCTTTTCTATCACGCATGATTCTTATGCCAAGAATCTGCTTAGCAGGCTCCATGTCTTTCATGGCAAATGACTCGCCCAATTGCTTCTTTAACCTGTCAATCCTGAAAATATCTTTTCCAACAATAAGCATGTCATCAACATACAATAACAGGATAATGAAATTACCATCAGAAAACTTGTTCACAAAGACACAGTGATTAGAAGTAGTCTTCCTATAGCCTTGCCCACATATGACTGACTCAAACTTCTTATACCACTGCCTCGGAGCTTGCTTCAAACCATATAAGCTCTTTTTCAGCTTGCACACATAGTCTTTGATAGGAATGTGCAATCCCTCCATTTGTATAGAAATTGATGTAACAAACTCAAATGTATAAATTGTAATATAGTTAGATTGTTTAGGCTAGAAGTCAAGTAGGAAGTTGCAGTTGAGGTCAGATGCAGGAGTGCAGACGGTTGCAGATGCAGAGGGCTGATGCAGACCACCTGATGTAAACTTCTATAAGGACTCTGGATGAACATCTAATATATATACAAGCAACAGAAGAATTGAAGGCTTCACAAGAAGGACTGAGCTTGCAGATGAGGACCACGATGGCAAGGCATAAAGCTGAATCAGACTGTGCAGACAAGGTGTTGCAACAGACTTGATTGCAGTAGAGATGATTGCCAACATAAGGTCGAAGGTTTGAAGTCAGTCAAGTGAAGATTCAAATTAAAGTAGCAACGGCACGAAAACTGGGGATAGTGGAATGCCAGCGTTGAAAACGAGATGGTGACAAACACTAGTGGGAAAGTGACTCTCTAGGAACAGTGGGCTGTCTACAAGAAAGGTTCGTTCCTTCAACCATATAAAAGGGAACTGTTGAAGCTCATTGAAGTGTGTGGAAATTGTGTAAGAAAATGGCAAGCGTGAAAAGTAATACATACTCAAAAGGCATACTCAAGTGAGCTGAATTGAGAAAATACAGAAAAGAGAAATATCACTAGTCTGCAGAAGAGCAACTCTTGCAGTAGAGCTCAAGATTCAGAGCTGTGCAAAGATCTAGGATCTTCTACCTTCATACAAGTTAGAAAGCTTGTGAAAGAGAGTTTTCTTGTAAGCTGAAAAACAAGAAGATAGTGATATTTCCCTCTTAGGCTGACTACACTGGTCACTAAGGGAAGACTGGATTAAGCTCTCGATTATCATTTGATATCGAGTGTCTCAACCAGTATAAACTCTGTGTCAATTTACTGCTTTTATCATATTGCTTTTAGAACTGCTCCTAATAAATCATCACCTGAAATAGAGATAAAGACTCAAAAGAGTCATAAATCTCAAGTGCAGACGAGATAGTCTCATCTGCAGACTGCCAGAGTAGTCTGCATACTGTACTAGTCTGCACAAGATCATCATTCCGCACAAAAAGACTATTAAAGTCTTATACAATCTATTCATCCCCTCTAGGTTGAAACTCGAACCTTACAGTCTTCTTTGCCTTTAACTTGAAAGCCATCAGGTTGTTCCATGTAAATCTCTTCCTCCAAATCACCATGGAGAAATACAATTTTTACATCCATCTGCTCCACCTCTAAATCAAGAGTAGCAGCCAAACTTAACACAATTCTAATGGATGACATTCTCACTACTGACGAGAAAATTTCATTGAAATCAACACCCTTCCTTTGACTGAAGCCTTTCACCACCAATCTAGCTTTGTACCTTGGAGATGTAGAATCCCTTTCATACTTCACCCTGTAAATCCACCTATTTTTCAAAGCCTTTTTGCCTTTAGGCAACTTCATCAAATCAAAAGTGTGATTATTAAGCAAAGATTTCATTTCATCTTCCATTGCATCTTACCACTTTTGTTTTACTTCATTATCCATGGCTTCTTCAAAACAATAGTAGACCTTGACTCCCCCATTAGTCAAGGTCATGTGCTCATCAGAAGGATACCTTGTAGAAGGTTGTTTTTGCCTAGTAGACCTCCTGAGTTGAACCGGAGGTGGTTCTGGTGCTTCATCATGAATTTCATCCTGTGGCAACTCAAGTTGCTCTTCAACATCATTTACCGGAACATCAAATTCATCTCCAAGTTGTTAATAATCATGTTGCACAGTATGTTGAACATTACCTTCAGCAATATCTGGATTGTGAACAAGCAACCGCACTCGAGTAACATCAGTCAGATCATTGTTTTTCATGGGTGCAGACTTCTCCAGTTTGTCAATGTCATCAATTGTTTGATCATCCATGAACACCACATCACGGCTTCTAACCACCTTATTCTCAATAGGATCATATAGCCGATATCCAAGTTCATCCTGACCATAACCAAGAAAGATGCACTGCTTCGTCTTCATATCCAACTTGGATCTTTCGTCCTTTGGAATATGAACAAAGACCTTATAGCCAAACACCTGCAAGTGATCATAGGAGACATTCCTGCCATATCAAATCTTGTCCGGCACTTCACTGTTCAAAGCAACAGTAGGACTAAGATTAATAACATAGACCGCCATGTATAATGCCTCACCCCAGTAATGTTTAAGCAATTTTGCTTCTGAAAGCATACACCTAACTCTCTCAATCAAAGTTTGATTTATCCTCTCTGCTAAATCATTCAGCTGAGGAGACTTTGGAGGAGTCTTTTCATGTCTGATACCTTGCTGCCTGCAATAAACATCAAAGGGTCCAATATACTCACCACCATTGTCAGAATGAATGCATTTTAGGTTTTTGCCTGACTGTCTTTCAACCAAAGCCTGAAATTGAATAAACTTCTCAAGCACTTGATCCTTTGTCTTCAGAGCATAGACCCAAATTTTCCTGGAACAATTATCAATAAAAGTAGCAAAAGTAAAGTGCACCACCAAGAGAATTTACCGTCAACGGGCCACAAATGTCAGAATGCACCAATTCTAACAATTCTGACTTTCTTGAGGGAGGATGCTTCTTAAATGATACTCTGGTCTACTTTCCTGCCATGCAGTGAGAACACTTCTCTAACTTTGCATCTTTTAAACCTGGAAGCACATCCTTTTTAGCTAGACAATTCAACCCTTGTTCACTAATATGACTACGCCTTTGGTGCCACAAACTTGATGCGTCCATATCCACAGCATTCACACTGTCTCTAGCAACCAAAGCTTTTGTACAATACAGTTTAGCCATTTTCTCTCCTCTAGCCACAACAAAGTTACCTTTAGTGAGCTTCCATTTTTCAGAACCAAAATGGTTATCATAACCACTGTTATCAACCAGCTGAACAGAAATCAAGTTGAAGCGAATATCTGAAGCATGCTTAATTCCTCTGAGTAGTAGCTTCATTCCTATGTTGGTTTGCAGACAAACATCACCAACACCGATCACCTTAGACGCACCATAATTACCCATCTTTAGAGCACCAAAGTCACCTGACGAATAAGATGTGAAGAATTCCTTCCTAGGTGTAACATATAGTGTAGCACCACTGTCTATTATCCATGTGCTTTCATCTGATACAAGATTAACTGAATCATAATCATGAAGAATGACAAGATCATCATTACCGATAGCAGCAATCACACGATCACCATCATCTTGACCATTTGCTTTCTGCTTCCCTTTCTTGTCTCTGTTCTTCTTTTTCAATAGGAAACAATTCTTCTTAATGTGTCCCATTCTGTGACAATGATGACACTCTATATTCCTATATCTGCCCTTGGATTTGCTCCCGCTATTTTCCCTGTTACCCTTCGAATCCTTTTTCTGAGTTCTCCCTCTATTTTCAATAACAAGCACGTCGGACTGAGATGAAGAACCATGTGCCTTCCTTCTCATCTCTTCATTAAGAGTAGCACTCTTTGCCATCTACAAAGAAACAATACCATCGGGAGCAGAATTTGTAATAGAGACCCGAAATATCTCTCAAGACTCGGGTAGAGTATTTAGTAACCACAATCCCAATACTCCATCATCAAATTTGATGCCCATTCCCGACACTTGATCACTTCATTCAAGTGATCTAAAATGGAAGTCCCCTCCCTGTATCTCAAGTTCATGAGAGAGTTCAACAAATACAATTTATTGTTTCCTCACTTAGCGTCATACAAGGACTCAATTTTCTCTCATATGCTTCTTGCATTAGTCTCATTAGCAATGTGGTTATGAGCATTGTCATCTACCCATTGCCGAATAAAACCACAAACCTGCTGATGTGCGAAATTCCCATTCCTCATCAGACTTAGAATCCAGCTTCTGAGCAGCAAACACAAGATGATGCATATTTTTCACAAATCGCAAGTCATTCATTTTTCCCTTCCACATATGATAATTAGTGTCATTTAATGATACCATCCTATTTGTATCTGCCTACATTGTTCAAGCAAGTCAAATAACCCAAACAACTTTTGAGCTCTGATACTAATTGTTGAGAATATGAGGCAACAGACTCAATCCCCCAATTACAAGAACATGGTAGGAACAACTCAAAAAATATACGATAGAAAAATAATGGCACAAACACCAAGATTTTTATCGTGGACAAACCCTTCAAATCAAGGGTAAAAACCACGGATCGTCAAGATCAATGAACCAGCTCCACTATGATCAAATCAGAGTACAAAACTTACACAATCAAATGCACACAAACGTGCAAACAGCCAGCCAAAACAGCAAAGCAACAAGCTTGCTAATACAAAAACAAGAAGATAAACAACCTCAAAAACCTGAGGCACTGTCGAGGCAATATCTCACACCTCTGACTTCGTCTAGTCGATCCAACCGTTCAGAATGAAGAATTGGATGTCCAAAACATGCTGACAAAATTTTAGCCCGATCGAACAGTGAACGAATCGGAAAATACGGTTTTATGGTGGCTTTGTTTGTGTGTATACGAAGAGAACTTCTCTTTGTATTGTACCCCATGTCTTCTACGACTTGAATACATATTCTGACTTTATACACCTCAATTTCTTCCTACATAAGTAACCGCCTTTGAATTTGCACTTGGGCTTGGGCTTTGGGCCACATAGGAGTGAACCAACAACTAACCCAACAACTTGCTTAGTAACAATAGTTATAGAACACTTAGCCACCCTATGACCCTATTTGGAACAACAAGAGCATTTAAGAGAAAGTCACTCATAGATCACTTGCTGCTTAAAAGCTTTGTTTCCAAGACCCTTAAAGTAAATCAGCTCCATTATCTCATCACGAACATCAACATCCACAAGTATACAAGCATAGGAAATTAGTTCCATAGAGGCTGTCACAGAATCAATACGTATGGGGTATCTAATCTTACTGGACAGCTTATCAAGAGTATTAATACACCAAAACTCCAGATCCAATCCTGATTAGTTAACTCAGACAAGTATCCTATCCAAGGAACCATCATCAAAAGAAAAATGAGATTCCCACTCACGAAGAACAACGGGTTATGAATTAACAAACCATGTATTCTCCATAATCTTCATCTTATCTGAAGCACTATCAAACTTAACAATGAAAAAACTCATCATGAAGCAATATCCTCGACTTCCTAAGACCCCTCCACACATGAGAGATGAAACGATCCATGGCTACAAATGGTATCCTTTGCCCAAGCACATAACCAACAAGAGCATTAGCCCATACAGACCGAGCATCCATCACCTTATAACTGAGATCTCTATTTCCTCATTACGCCTACAAGTATACGATAAACACAATCCTAGCTCTCTATTCAAAGAAATCGCCTTAGCAGACCCTTGTACATTTTCAGATTTAACCATAGTAGGGCATACATTTGATTTCCCTCTCTCCACCACGTCGGCCCAACTCAATCGATTTTTCTTAGACAAGAGCACATCAGCAACAACATCATCTAAAACCTCCATTGTTGCAACATCAAACTTCCCTTCAAAAGGCATCGCCTCCTAAGAAACATCATAACCATCAGAAATCCTAGACTTCGAAAGAACATTAGAAGAGGAATCCAAGCCCCTTCCCCCCTTCAGGTCACCAACCACACTCAAACCCTTCAACTTATCTTTCCCCAGCGTAGAACTACCATTTTTCCCCATCTCCGAAACATGAAACTCAGCCAGAGACACCGTCTTCTTAACCAGCTTGCGAGGATGACCACGTTTACCACCCATAAACGAGAGGATAAAGGTCACTGGAAACTCCCGCCGATCACCGAAAAATCTAAAGCCCCTTCTAAAGACACTGCTAACTACGTTGCTTGGTAAATTTCAGGTTCCCGGACAACTAGCTAGTACAGAGTTCAACATATTATAGTGGGAGGCCTCATATAAGTCCTTAGTCAAGTTGCTCACCAACAAATTCACCAAAAACCCCCGGTATTTCAGTTTGCGCTCAACTTGCTAAACTTTCTCGTTTTTCAAACACAATAGCATCGACATTCCCCCACCCGGAAGCCCTCAAATCAAAACCAGGTATTCAGCCCCCGAGGATAAAGGCTCGAAGTTCAAGAAGCTAAATGTTGTTTCCTCTTTAACCTTATTTATTCTTTTCTTTTCTCATTATTCCCCTCCTTGTCTTGATTCTCCTCCTCTAATCTTTTGTGCATGAACAACATAAATTCAACTATTGCTTCGAATTATATTGAAGTATTCTACTATTCTTTATATACCCTACTGGATCAGATACTACGCAACTATTAGGCAAGTCTCTAAGTCACTGGCTAGACTTCAAAGTACAACTTGATGACTGTGGGTGAGATAGCATATAAAGGATGTAGTAAATTAAAACTACAGCTTGCAACTGCAAAATTAGCAGTGAACTGTAAAAAAGCTAGAAAGGAGAAATTCACATTACCGCCGGGACAATCAATGAGCAGAAGAAACCTCTTTTTAGATTGAGGTATGGTGTCCATATACAACAATGTAAACATCACCAGCATTTATATACTCGTGGAGCGAAATTATTCCATCACGGGACTGCAAGCACAAGATCAACCCATCAGGAAAAATACCCCGAGACTGATCGAAAAATATTTAGTGGAACTTGAAACAGAAAAGTAGAGAGAGAATAAGATATGAAGGGCTGCTGTTAAAAATTAAGCAAGAGAGAAAAGTATGCAGCGATCCACGGACAGCTCTGAGACACAAAAGTGCTCCTCCATAGGTGACAAAACATTCCAAAGAGGTAACATTGCGATGGCTTGACAAACATTCGACTTTAAGATCAAGATTGCCAAAGGCGTAGCACAAAGGCCCTGAGGTATTTGCCTGACACTTAAGCAAGAGTTCAAGGTATAAATTATGAAGTAGCCAATGATCCAAAGCCAAAGCGCTTTGTCAGCCCCGTCGCTTCACATCACATAGGGCTGAACAAGCCCTCAGGCACTCTTGACCACTCCACTTAAGATGCAACGAAGATTTGAATAACGAGACCTTTTTACCCTTCCAATTGAGTGGCTTATGGAAAAGCTTATTGTTTATTGAGTGAGCAATGTGATCCGTAATCATTGACTCAGATGACAAAGAAGATCAAAGCAAAGACATTCACGCAAGAAGAAAAGTAAAACCGCCTCTTTCGTCGTCGGAAAAGAAGACATTTACCAACTTGCCTTGTTAGGCTCAATCACCGCCTCTTTCATCCTATAAATAGATCTAGGGTGTTTTTGTAAGATTCATATCTCAGATTAGAAATATAAACATAGAAAATTGAGACGATTTGTCTCAACAAATCTGAAATCTCACCAACAATAGCATAGGGACGATCCGAGCACCGCCATATACAAATCTCGATCCACAGCCACAGGATCACATTTTCACTACCTCCAAGCACCACCCGACCCCAGATCTAAGCCACAGCCGGAAGGAGCTCCATCGCCCAGGTACCAGTCAGCCGCCGCCACGAGACTTTACAACCAGATCCCGCCGCGGATCTCAAGGAAGCACCAGCGACCGCCACAGCGGCCTTTTCGCCTCTCTTTGCTACTGCCGCAGCTTCCTTCTGCACCGTCGTCCTCTTGCTTGCGTCCGACACCATCCTCAATCACAACCGAGAGAGTGGATCGAGGGGGTAGGGGAAGGAGACGGGTTCTGGAAAGAGGAAAAGGTGAGAGGAAGTGGGAGGCGTCGTTTGTGAGAAACAAATATCCATTATTTCCCAGTAACCGCTAAAGGAAAGCGACGGAGTGTCGTTTCATTTTCCAATACTTACCTCCACAAACTACACTGTGTGACAATAAAAATGGAGACAATCCTATATGTCCAGAAAGTTTGGGAGACAGTCGAACCAGCGAAGAAAGATGAAGTCAATCCTATAAAAGATAAGAAGGCGTATGCCTATATCTTCCAAGCAATCCCAGAAGATATTCTTCTTCACATTGCGAAAAAGAATACAGCGAAAAAAATTTAGGAAAGTTTCAAGACGAGATACCTCGGCACCAATCGAGTAAAGAAGGCTCAAATGTAGACATTAAAAAATAAATTTGATGCTCTTTGGATGAAAAAACATGAGTCTATTGATGAGTTTGGCGGAAAACTCAGTGGCATGTGCAACAGGTTTTTCAGTCTTGCTGTAGATCTTGACGATGCTGCACTCGTTAAGAAGTTACTCGACTGTGTATCTGATAGTTACTTCACAGTCGTTGCCGGGATTGAACAATTCTATGACATTGAGACAATGTCATTCAAAGAGGCTATAGGACGACTTAAGGCATTCGAAGAAAGAGCATGTCTTCGTGAGAACACCGGCGGTGGGCTTATGTTCTCTCAAACCGAGCGGCAGGCACCTCGAAGAAACAGCCATGGGGAAACTTCATCTGGTCAGGAACGCGGATCCGACATCTCAAATCGAGGTAGAAGCCAGTGGTGTGGACGAGGTCGCGGAAGGGGTGGTCGAGGCGGCAATTAGACAGTACGACAGGAAGGTGCGGGAGGCACCGGCAGTAGCAGTCTTGACAAAAGTGACATTAAGTGTTTCAACTGCGGGAAGATAGGACACTATGCTTATGAGTGTCGTAGCAAGCGATGAAATGATGAAAAATAATACACAGGCGCTATCCAGAATGAGCCATCATTATTGTTTTTCGTATCTGAGGAAAAGACACTATCTAAGTAGTAAAATGTCAAACTGTCAAGAAAAGAAAGGACGTTGCATTATTTTCACCATAGTGAGGAGAAGACAGCTAAGATGGAGATATGGTACCTAGACAACGGTGCCAGCAATCATATGACGGATAAGAGAGAGATGTTTCAAGAGTTAGATGAAAACTTCACCGGGAAGGTGAGGTTTGGCGATGGCTCATTCGTTAGTGATGGGCAAAGGAACGGTCGTATTTCAGTGCAAGAATGGAGATCAATACATTCTTCATGAGGTATACAATATTTCAAAACTATACACTAATATCATAAGCCTTGGACAAATGACAGAGACTAGGATCAAGGTGAACATGGTAGGAGAACTCATGAAGGTGTATGACAACGAGAAGTTGCTGATGTTCGTGAAAAGGACATCAAATCGCCTATACAAGATTATTTTGGAGTTAGCCAAATCGGTTTGTCTCCTAACGAGTCTCGACGATCAGGCATGGTTATGGCATGCTAGACTCGGTCATGTCAATTTTCATACACTTTAGTTCATGGGAGAGAAGCAGATGACTTTTGGAGTTCTAAAGGTGTCACATCCGAACAAGCACTGTGAGGCTTGTTTAACAACTAAGCAAACCAGGCTCCCATTCCAGACTAGACCACTTTCAAAGCAAAGAAGCCGCTTGAGCTATTGCATGCCGATCTATGTGGACCGATCACATCATGCATACTTGCTGGTAACTCGTATTTTCTCCTCATTGTCGATGATTATAGCCGTTGAATGTATGTCTTTGCACCCAAAACAAAAGATATTTATGCCAACATAGAAGAAGTTGTTCTTGATGATGAGTTGATGAAGTTGGAAACTAACGAGCCAACCTGCAACCAAGTAGCATCAGCTAAAAGTGTCTGGGGTCAGACAATGCAAAAGGAGCTGTAGTCCATAAAAAAGAACAACACTTGGACTTTGACCGAACTTCCACCAGGCCACAAAACCATCGGTTTGAAATAGGTGTTCAAATTAAAGGACACAGACGAAAGGATTATTAAACACAAAACCAGGTTGATAGCTAAAGGTTATGTCCAAAAACAAGGCAGAGATTTTGAAGAAGTGTTCGCACCTGTTACAAAACTTGATACGGTTCGGGTGATACTTGCACTTGCGGCAAACCGGAGCTGGGAAGTGCAACACATGGATGTTAAATCAGTATTCCTCAATGGAGAGTTAGAGGAGGAGGTACGTTACTCAGTCGGAAGGGTTTGAGGTGTAAGGCCAAGAGTATCTGGTGTACAGGTTATCAAAAGCTCTTTATGGACTTCGACAGGCTCCACGAACCTGGAACACTCGATTAGACAGAAGCTTAAAGGAACTCGGTTTCACAAGATGCTCTCAAGAACAAGCCGTCTACACTTGTGGAGAAGGACATGTAGCCCTAATTGTGGGAGTAAATGTTGATGACCTTATTGTGACTGGTGGTAATGTAAGAGAAGTCAAGAGTTTCAAGCAACAAATGATGACAGAATTTGAGATGAGCAACTTAGGACTTCTTGTTGTGCCCATGGTTGGAGTCCATCCATAAAGTAGATGACCTTATCTTTCTCCGACATGTTCGGGATTTGGAAGAACAACTCCGTAAAGCTGTTCACATAGTCCTGAATCGTAACCTCTTGCCTCAACTTTCGAAGTTGTAACTTTGCTTCGTGTTGAGCATTTCCAGGGTAGAAATGAAACTTGAGGTCCTTCTTAAACTCCTCTCAAGTCTCGAGAGAGAAGACACCCGTCTGGATGTCATTATAGCGACGACGCCACCACATGGTCGCCGCATCGGAGAGAAAGAGCACTACCGTCTTGGTCTTTCCCTCTTCATCCTCAATGCCCATGTGATCAAAGTATTGATCCATGTTGAAGTGGAAAGCATCAATCTTCTTATTGTCCCGCTTTTCCGAGAAGGTCTTTGGCTTGGGGACATCAATACAAGGTCCCTTCCCAAAGTTACCAACTCCCTCATTCGCTATAGCCGCCCAACATAGCAAAACGTTTTCCTTCATGGCCTACAACTCCTCTCAAAGAGAAGTTACCTCGATGCGAACATCATTAAATTGAGTTTGGAACTCCTTACGAAGTTGGTCCGTAAACGAGAAAAGAACACCTCGCAACTCACCTTTTAATTCGTCCTCCCAAGCATCAATGGTCTCATTGCTTGGTAAATCTTCCTCTAACCTTACCACCCTCTTCGCCATGATTTCCTCCATCCTTGCCAGTCGAGTCTCGAAGGATGTTAGGACATCTTTTGATTTCGCCCGCCCTTTACGCATGGTGACGTTCGCGGTGTTTCCTTCCTCGACAAACTCGGTCATGTTGCTTGGATCTGTTATTCTTTTCTTACTCGAACCGCGCTCTTGATACAACTTGCCCACGAAGTTGGATCGTTGCTCTGATATCACTTGTCACGGGGTTAGATTCTCACAACCCGTGCGACACTCAAGCTACTCACACCTTCGCTCGAGCTCAGCCTAACTCGATCGCCAAAATGGCTAAGTAAGAACTCGTAAGAGAAATTAGAACTCGGAACAAGCTTTTGAGAGAAAAACACTCTTTGTATTATTCTCGGGTTTTTGTGGGATTACAGTTCTTGGAGGATGTTTCTAATGTTGAGGATATGTGTGAGCAGGTTTACCCACATCGACCATGGAGAAAAAGAAAGAGTAGAATATATATATGAGGAACCCATAACCCATCAGCTTAGGCTTTTGGGTTAGAAGCTGGGCCCAGTCCATATGTGTATTCTACTCAGGTCCGGTTTGGACGTGGTTTCTCCCCTTGGGCCCTCCCCCTGAATCCTAACATCTAACTCGGGGTGGATTGTTTGGAAAATGAGTCAAGCATCCCCTTATATACAACTCAATGGAACATTCTAGAGTCTCTACTTCCTACAGTATTCTAGATTGCTCTAAACCTTTTCCTACATATTTACAAAGGCATAGAGTTCTCTGGAATTCTCCAGAATTCTCCGCAACCTTGGAGAGTTCTCTAGGTTTTGGGCCATTGATGATGGGCTTATTTTCATGGGCCACATCATCTTGACACGGGCTTTGCTTTGGGCCCAACTCAGCCCGTGACAAGTTGGCCAGTTCTGAAGAGTATTCAAGATGTTTGTAGTTTTCATGGCATCATTTTATAGCAGGTTCATACGAGACTTCAGCACTATTGTTGCACCCCTTACAAATTGTCTGAAAGGTGGAAAGTTTTCTTGAACTATTAAATTAGAATCTGCATTTCAGCTTTTGAAACAGAAAGTGACAGAGGCTCCTGTATTGGTCCTATCAGATTTCAACGAGGTCTTTGAGGTGCATTGTGACGCATAAGGCATGGGGATTGGAGGTGTTCAGAGTAAAAAAGGAAAGCCCATTGCCTTTTTCAATGAGAAGCTGAATGATGCCAAACGCAATTACTCGATGTATGACAAGGAGTTCTATGCCATTGTTCGAATCTTGGAGTATTGGCGGCATTACCTCATATTAAAGGACTTCATTTTGTTCTTTGATCATGAGGCCTTACAGTACATCAATGGGCAGCACAAGCTGAGCATTCGTCATGCCAAGTGGGTTGAGTTCTTGCATGCTTATAGTTTTGTCATCAAACATAAGGCAGGTGCTTTGAATAGGGTTGTTGATACTTTGAGTTGTCGGCAGAACTTGTTGGTGACCATACAGACATGAGTGTTGGGGTTTGACTAATTCAATTAGTTGTAAGAGAATGACCCTGATTTTGAAGATGTTTGGCATAAGTATTGTTCTTTGCGGGTTGCCATCGTCCGCGAGCAACATGCTGGAGGTTTGGCTAGTCTTTTTGGTATTGATAAGATGGTGGCTCTGTTAAGTAACGGTTCTATGGGCCGAGGATGGGTCGAGACGTCACTCATTGTCGAGTGTGTCTCACGACTAAGATGAAGGGTTCGAATGCTGGTTTGTAACTACCATTGCCTATTCCAGTAGCTCCATGGGAAGATATCAGCCTTGATTTTGTTGAGGCTGCCTAGGATGTTCTCAAGGATGCAAAGGAATAAGGATTCTATTATGGTTGTGGTGGACCGTTTTTTTGAAAATGGCTCAATTCATCCCTACTAACAAGACATTTGACGCTTCCCAAGTGGCTCGTCTGTTTTTTCAGAAAGTGGTGAAGCTACACGGGTTGTCGAAAACTGTGACTTGCCATTTTGGTAAGTGCAGCCACGAGCAAATGGTCCATTTAAGGCATTGGAGCGCATCAATGACAAATCATATAAGGTCAACTTACCTGGCAACTATAATGTGTCAACTGCATTCAATGTGGCTGACTTGTCTCCTTACCAATCTGATGGAGATGATGAGGAACTCGACAAGGACGGTTTAGATTCGAGGGCGAATCTTTTCCTAGTAGGGGAGGATAATGTAGATGTTGAGGCGTCGAGCAACTTGGGTTTTTAAACATCCAAGGTCACCATCTTGGAATATGACGAAAATTGACAGTTCATGCAAAACAACATGGAAGCAGTTCATGCAAAACAACATGGAGAGCTAAACTCGCCACCTTTGGCTGAAATCAATCTCAACACGTTTAGAGGTCGTTTGAAGCAATTTTGAGGTGTTTTTATGTTTTCAGAAATAAATGAGTAGTTCCTTAATGGCTTTTTCGTAATTTTCATTGTTTAGGGTTTGTGGTTTATTTAAGCATATTATTTCCTTCATTTGTTAGAAGCTTTTGAGACTTAGAAATAACAGAAATCTTCGTTGAGAAAGAGGACTTTTTCTTGATCGATTCAGTTTCCTTGTTTTCGATCTCCATCGTATGTTGGCGTGATTAAGCTTTATCACTTATGTATTTTGTCTGTTTTAAACAAACTATGTCCTCCGAACACCTCTGTAAGTTCTCATGTCACAGATTCAACCTACCCAAGCTAATTCTCATGTCCATGATGTTGGGATCCTTGCTCGCTAATGATGAAGGGTCCTTGCTCTTTCTTCGAATCACTTGGGCTCAAATTTGTTCCAAGGAAAGTTTCATATAGCTTCTCATCGGCGTAGAAAGACTTGAACGGTTTTATCAAGTCATGGTTGCCGGATATCTAGCCTACACCCTTCTCATCTTTACCAGCTTGAGACTGACTACGGATGAGATATAATCCCAGCCAAGATAAGACAACTCGAAAAGAGTTCAATACATCAATCTTTATGAATGTTCCATCGCAGGACTCTTGTCATTCAGTTCTAATGTTTAACTTGCTTCAAGAAATAATATCTCTGTAATAGGTTTAGAAAATAACCCAAAGGATCATCTCAGAAATTAGAGCAAAAACAACAAGAAACCCAATATTCACGCAGCAAGAAATTTACCCATTTTCATTATTCAGTAGGAGCAATGGAATAAGATACTAACATCCCAAAAGATCAATAACTATGACTTGTGTTGGAATATATATTATAATACTATTAGTGTCAAATATGACAATTGTAGTGGTGAATATAGTCGTTGGAATATAACTGTTGTAATGACATATTCCGTAGCATATTTTCCACTATACGCTCTATAAATTAGGAACTCATGTAATAATTCTATTGACATGTTCTATACACATGTTTCGTACCTTATACCGTTTAACATGGTATCAGAGCCACCTATTCTGGGTTCAATCCCAAGCCACCTATTTTGGGTTCAATCCCCAGCCAATAATTATGGGTTCATTTTCCAATTATGGGTTCAATCCTCGACCACCAATTCTGGGTTCGATTCCGAGTGGAGTCGTCAGCCACCTTCCACGTCGCCATTGCTCCACCAGCAGCCGCTCAGATCCAGATCCAGATTCACGTGAGGTCTGGGCATCCACCACCAAGCTTCCGCCGTTGTCGCAAGTCGTCTTCCCAGCCCAGACGACGTCAACTCCAGCCACAAGTTTACGCCCCAACACCGCTCTGGGCCCGGTCAGCCACGCACCCACCAAACCGTTGTCTGGCCCATATAACCCGACACCGCGGTGTCGTCCTACCTCATACCGCCACGCGTCGAAGTCATCACTTCCGCGCCGATCCAAATCTGTCAACCAACCATTCTATCACAGCATCCCCTTCCTCAATTACGCTCCTCACAGCGGAGTCATACGAGAAGATCTTGATCATTGATTTCGTTTGGGAGGAGGAGGAGAAACGCCGGCGAGATAATGACTTGGGGAGGACGACTAGGCTGAGGTTCTATGGTCGCCGCAGCCACCACCCACACGTCACCGCTCCGTCGCCATCCATCTAGAGAAGGAGAGACTTCGCAGATCTGGTAAGCCTCCAACCGCCATAGCTTCCGCCACCGTAGCCGCTTGGATCTGGCCATGTACCCATGTGTGAAGATTTCACTGTGGCCGGACTATCATTGTGTTGCTTTGTCCGGTCTCTTCAGATCTGAAACCATCTCCAGTCAAACGGAAAAAGGGAAGTGAGAGGGAAGAAAATGAGGTCAGTCAAACCAGACAAGTTGTCGTCCTCGATTTCACTCCACTTTTTCTCTTTTCCATTAAAGGCTTCGAGCTTTTAAATCAATCCAAATCCTCTATCCAAACTCAATTTGATCTCTTTACAATCACGTTGAGTTTGAGGCAGGATATTGGAATATATATTATAATATTGGTAGTGTCAAATATGGCCTTTATAGTGGAGAATATAACCGTTAGAATATGACCGTTGTAATGGCATAGTCCCTAGCATATTCTCCACTATACGTTTTATAAATAGGAAACTAATATAAGTATTCTATTGACATGTTCTATACACATGTTCCGTACCTTATACCGCTTAACAACTTGAACACACCTTTCTTCCAGGGAATAGGAATACTTACAAGGATATCTCACCAATGTAATTTTCACTGGCAAAACAGCAAGTGCACTAGTCACATAATATTGGATAAATAAATATAGGATTATCGAACCCACAGCGATTGTGTAAACAAGTACCGAAATTATGTTATCTTGGCTTATCTGAACGGTGAAATAATTTGAAGTTTGTCTAATTAATACAGATTAGATATAATGAGTAAGAAACGGCTAAGGCTTAGTGTAACGCCCCGGGATTTTTTTTTTTTAAACCCATACTCCCTTACCAGGGCTTGGATAACATTCTCAAGAGGTGTCTCAATAAGAGGTGCATTAGCCAATACAGGTTGCTCAATATTTGGCATAATCGCAGGTCCTACAGACCCAGCGTGAGAGCCTTGCTCCTCAACTTCCTCTCCGTCTTCTACATGCGGAATGTTCTGATTTTGGATCACGTCCAAAGCATTTTGAGGAATATTATCATGACTGAAATAAATCATTTATCGATGTTAAGCATAATTGCTTTCAAGTTTGATACCACAAGCAAGCTCCGGATTTCATTTTCAATTATATTATTTACGATTCATGTAGGGCTCAGGAATTATTAACTCAGGGATAAATCATGTCAAGAACTTGGTATCCCACAAGCAATCAAGGTCCAGGAAATGAAATAACTTTTATTAATCACTAAATAATAAACAGAAAATAATGTTTGACATCCAAGAGAATCTAGCACGACCTCCACAACGGTCATTTATTAAAGTAACTATCTAAAACTTGTATACTACTTCCTTAAGTCTATCTTTAGACTCATGATACTAGAACAGTCCTTTAGGTAGTCTCCTACCAAGAATTTCCTCTCTTAAGTGCTCCGCATAATTTTCCTCATAGGCCAGGATTTCTTTACACAGCTCTCTTCCGTTAATTTTCCATTTTCCATCCACAAAGTATTCCTCTTCATTTGGTTCTTCCTCCGCGAAGAGATTGTCATACTTAATCT
>LIEC01011411.1:0-138563 GCA_001925005.1 Drosera capensis | reverse complement strand
TGATTTATAAGCATGGATTTGTTCATTGTGATCCACATGCTGCCAATATGCTTGTTCGCCCATTGCCATCGAGCAAAGGCAACATTTTCGGTGAGGCCACTCTTCCCCGTGTTAGTTTTCTTGTGTGATGAAATTTGACAATTAAATGCTTAAGAAGCCTAATTAATAAATACTCACAAATATGCACTTGCCAGCCGCACCTTACCAGCCACGGATATCTCTCGTCTGTGCTCTCATCTCATGCGTTTTGACCTCTTTCCTTTGTGTCACTGGCAACAATACCTTTGTGTGATTTTGAAACTGTTGATCATTTTCCTGCCTTTGATGTTTAGACTGATTCTCTGAGGCAAGATTGTGGATCCTGACTGCTCTCTCTGTTGAAACATGAACCTTGAAGCATTGTGATTTGGGGGCTTGACTATGTTGATGTAATACTTATAGCTAGAGTTAGTCTTGTGTTTCGCTATATAACACTCACGAATCACAATTTCCATCACCATATGGTAACAATTACGGTGTTTTAGATTATCGAGTTGATGGCATGATGCCGTGGTATTTTGGTAGACCAAAATTTGATTCATATTGGCTAAAATGCTAGCACATAAATTACGGTATTTGTTTATCTGCTTCATTGAGTTAGAGACGGGTTATAGAAGCCTACTATAACCCTCAACATAGCAATAAAAGCAGCCATACTCAGTAGAGAACTTGATGGATTTTGCTAGACCTATGTACTTGCTGTGAATTCTCGGCGGCAGAGTTGAATGACCTAGTTTGTATTTTTCTTCTATGATGGTTGAGCTATCTGATGCGAAAATACCCTTTTTACTTGGAAACAAAGCACCAGTTTACAATTTCCATATCATTTTGCCTCTCTCATTTAACTGACATGCTCTCTAAGTTATGACTCTCGCTGGTAGCCAGGAAAAAAGCACACCTTTCGTTTTTCTATTTCCTTTGGCTAAAACATAGGTCATACCATGGCTACAGGCGTGCGGAATCCACAGTTGGTACTTTTAGACCATGGTTTGTACAAGGAACTTGACTTTGAAACTAGAATCAACTATGCTGCTCTGTGGAAGGTATGAAGATTGGTTTCCCATTACAAACTCTTGAACTCTCATGCACTTCCTGATTGACTCTTTTTGCAGGCTTTGGTGTTCTCTGATGCCAAATCAATAAAAGAAAACAGCACGAAGTTGGGTGCTGGAGATGATCTGTATGCACTTTTTGCAGGGATTCTCACAATGAGACCCTGGAATCGTGTCATTGATCAGTCCGTTGATCATTTGGTCATACAAGGTACCGAAAGTGAGCGATCAGAGCTTCAGGTAAACTACATGAATGACATTTGTTTGGTGTGGAATACGGTTTCTATTATATGGATGCCTCTATTTAATTTCAATGTTACTTGTAAAATTGCTTAGAGGAGCCAAGGAAACATTTTCTTACAATTACGAAATAAAATAAAAGAGGAGAATATGATGATACAATTACCCTATTTATAGAGTAGTCAAGTATAAGATATGGAAAGATTATAATAGAAAATAAGATAATTATGAAATATCATATCTAACTAATTATTCTAAAGTACGATATAAGTATATTCTAACATAATATAATATCTAATAAAATTTTAAAAATATATTAATATTCTAAAAATCCTCCTCAAGTTGAAGATACTTCAACTTGTGACGAAGCCATAACAGTATATGGCATTCCCTATAAAAAATCACAGCAGTAGACACGAAACACTTCAAAGTCATAATAATAGATAAACACTTCGAAACCACAACAGTTGATAAACACCCCCTCCCCCTTCCGACGAGAAGTCACAGCGCTAGACATGAAACACTTCGAAGCCACAACAGTATATAACAAACATGTCAAAGTCATTACAGCATATAAGGTACACTTCGAAGTCACAACAGTAGATAACGAACACTTTGAAGTTGTACACTAGATAAGCAACAATCCCGTCAGAAAGCCACAACTCAACTGTAGTAGAAGAACAACTGAAATAATTATAGAAAGCAATAGTAGTTTTTAGGAAATAGTATAAAAGATTTGTATTTTGGTCCGGTGGGTGGCGGATGTCACCACCCATTGGCTAACGGAAGCAAATTAGGTCAAGTAAGGAATGATGGTTATGATACAATGCTATGAAATAAATTTAGAGAGGAATATAAAGTACGTCTCCCTCAATAATATCATTGAATTCTTTTCTCTTATTTTATTTTGTAACACTTACATTCTCCATTGTTGAAGGATATTCTTGTTGTCGGTTGGAAATCTCTTGTACATTCATCAACTTAACATTGTTTTATGGCTGTTGGCAGATGTACGCATCACAGTACTTTCCCCAGATATCTGAACTCCTGAGAAGATTACCCCGTGTGATTTTGCTAATGCTGAAGACAAATGACTGCTTACGAGCTGTCAATAAGGCTTTGGTACTGTTTTATTCTTTTTCTTTCACCCTGCTATTGTAGTTTGGTGTGTGTCGATTTTCCCTTCCTCCTTTCTTGAACTAATTATCATACTTTCCATGCTAGATCTCGTTTATATCTATGATTTCTACGGATTAAGAATGGTGTGTTACACTAAATTAAGGCCATGATTTATTTACTCATTGAAATGGAAGTTTTTCAATTTTCGCTAGCCTATTACCGTCTGCCGTTATCTTCAGGGTTTGTATTAATTGAATATAAGCGTTAAATACATATATTAGGCAAGTATGTTAGCTGTAATAGCTTCCTCATCCTAGAGGCTATGTGAATACCCAAAGGTCCTTCCCTAATCTGGTGGATGATTCCCTTCTGGGACAAAATTCATGAACGTGTAGTAAGATCCATCGGAACCAAGCTGGAACTTGGAAACCCCTAGTTAGACCTGATTTCAAAGGTGGTTGTGTTGATATGGATAATCATTAGATCAGACTCCGGTGAACGGGTTATGGATGTTCTGATGAAAGATTGACTATAAGAATTGCATACCTAGATTAACTTGCAGTTTCAGTCTCTAACTCTGTTGTCCATCCAACTCCAAGTGAATGCAAAATCACATCAATAATCAGGTCATCTCTAAGTTGAAGTCATAAACAGAGAAGTCAGACATTTTAGCTTTCATTGTGGTTTGAACTTTGAACTCGTATCTTTTGAACTTGATGCCACAGAAGTTAGTATTACATGAAAATAGAGGCTGCTTCATTGCATGATTTATATATTTTATATTCACTGAATCACTTCCAAATTTGCAATAAGAGGCTTGAGCAGATGCTGACATGCATTTGTTTTCTCTTTATGATAAATTGGTGGTGGAAATATCCCCATTTCTTGATGTTAAAGAACTTGGAGTGTTTCTTGATGCCTATGATAATTCTTTGGCAGTTACAAGGATCTGCGTTGGAGCCGTTCATCATCATCGGCAAGATTTCATCCGAGGCGTTGATTGAAGCAAAGCTGTCACAAAAGAGATCTCTCTTGGGTTGGCTAATTGTCTGGTTTGAGCGAATTTTTCTAGAAGCTCGATTTTTGGGAATGCAGTTAGCCGTGAAGATATTCCAGGTGAGGAAGGATTTGTCCTTCTGACGCCTGCGTTCAAGATGCACGCATATTCTTTGGAGATGGCCGATAACTATTTGGTTGAATAAAGATAGAGTTAGATCCCATACATGGAGTAAACTTGATTTAGCATTGTTACCCATGAACAAGGGCAATTTATTTTTTTCCAGGATCTGTTCAAGCTAGAATCCTATGTCATAATTTGATAGGCGTTGATCAAACAGAGTTTCCATATACTTGGACTGATTGAAACAATAGATCAATTAACATTACACGAGATCACTCAGCGTTTCCCCTTTGTTTTTTGACGCTTTGTAGCTTCTTCATCATTATAATTTCTTTTTAAAATTTCTATGTTGTCTCTTGTTTTTTTGTTGCTTTTTTCCCCTTTGAAATATTCAGTTCCTGGTTAGCCCCTGGACCACCATGTCCTTCATAGGCTTTGTCTATCTTGAACAATTCTGATTTTCAGTACCATCGGTTTCCTGTCAGACCTGTATATTGATGTTGTATTTCTACTTATTCTGCATAGCTATCCTGACGTATGGAGAATTCCTTACCTGCATGCAATCTCTTCTGGGGGCTAACTATGCTGAATGCCCTCATCCTTTCCCTCTATATCATGTATAAAAATTATTTTCATTTTTTTGCCAACTGCGATGTGATTTACTGATTTTTACCATCCATTCACATCAGTGGTATCACTTTTTTTTCCCCGACGTTTAATTGGGTAGCATATTTAACATTGTAACAGCCTTAAGAGTAAGAACGCTTGTAAAACAAATGATCTTTCTCCTCGTCTGCTAATAAGCTGATGAAATTGATGGAGTACACGATCAGGGACGAGATTCGGGTTTCATCTGACTACAGTCTATTTGGGTGTTTTAAGGAGGTGAGATCAAATAGAGAGCTGTATATGATGATTCAGAGCATAGAGCGAGGGATCAGTTCGATGTTCATACATAGTTAGCACGTCAGAATGTGATTCTTGAGGAAACATGGCTGCCAAGCAGCTGATTTTGCAAGGTGATATCACAATGATTAAAGCATAGCAGAATGAGATGCGAGCTGGGCTGCGAGAAGTTCGTGATTTGCTGCAGCAGCTTTTGCCTCCACTTCAGTAATCTTTGTGAGTTCGTTTCCTCTCTTTTATTCTTTTCTAAACATTGGGGACAATGTTTCAATTAAGCTTGGGGGAGGGGAATTTTATGATAGTCATTTTAGTCTTTAGGGTCTAGAGTGTCTGGTTGAGTTGTGTTATAAAGGTTTTGTATTGGTCTTGCCTTTGATACTTTTTTATATGGAAAAGTGCTTCAATGAAATGGATCATAGTTTTTCTTTTAAAAAAAAAATTTTTATGTGTGTCAAAATTTACTTTAGTGAAAGAATTTACACAAAAGTTTTTAGAAGATATGCGAAATGTGCTAACTCAAAACAAAGAAATGATATAAGTGTCATACTAGAAAAAGAATGGCCTAAATTGAAACTCAACTCGATTACATAGTTAAATTTCATTCAAAGTATCATTAGGTTAGCATCGCTAGCAAGACGTTAAATTTCATTCAAAGTATCATTAGGTTAGCATCGCTAGCAAGACACGGATGAGGGTGACGTTAAACATGGGATGTGAGGGCAACAACAAGATTGAACTCTTATAACACAACGAGCTTAACTTACTACCTACATGGCAGTGGTAAGAGGGAGAGGTGTGCATCGTAAATCATTTATTCCACTTCTTTGTGTAGTCATAACCTTTTAAACCTTCCTTACTCAACGTTATTGCTCCCCTATTTTCCTTCCTTTCGTCTCATATTTTACGTGATACATGGTTTTGATTGGGCATGCTTATACTCATTATTGGAGTTGTTTTTATATTGCTCATGCCATGAACTCCACAAAAAAAATCCTTTTAAACCCTATCACATTTACGAGTCAAGGTGGCGATATATTTTTATGGGATGGTTAGTTTATTAGGTTGTAATATGGTACATAATGTGCCAAGGCTGTGACGCCTTTATTTGTTTCAATAGTTCCCCCCCCAAAAAAAAAAAAAAAAAAAGAAGAAAGAAAGAAAGAAAGAAAAGAAGAAGAAATGTTTATTTCTCAAAGTTGTTTAGATTCAAGAAATCACCTGTCCTAATAATGGGTGACTTGAGGATATTTGGTTTAGTGTGGTTAGTGTGTTTATGTTTAAGGCACAATGCCTTAATGAGGACTGATGTATAGATCGCTGATATCTTGACTCGTACCTTATTCTTACTCTTGCATCTTAACTCAACATGACCAAATAGCCGACCATCGCTTTCACCCGCCCTGTTTGTTTTTATTGGTCCAAGCCGAACATTGGATTGAGATGCACACTTGCTTCGAGTAAGAATCTGGTTAGCATGTGAATGCTTAAAGCTGGTTGTATTATTTGGGCTAAACCCTTATTCTTGCGTTATGGGAGTGTATAGATAATGACCCTCACGATCATTGTGCGATGGTGAGCGGTGCCTTGTTAGGTGATCGGATACGAGGATGAGCTCATGCAGTGTGACGAGAGGGGTGATGAGATGACTTGTAGAAAATATGTGTTATGACACTTCTTTATTTAGTTGGTTTGAGTTGCTCATTTTTCATTTGTTCTTGTGTGTTTTCTTTTGCTTGGGAACAAGCAATGATTCAATTTTGGGGGAGTTGTTAAGGGCATAAAATGCACTTAGTTTATAGATTATAACTCTCTATTTTGAGAGATATTTTGTGTTTATCGCACTATTTTGAGGTTGTATTTTATTGATTTGATTTGATGTCTACCTCGAGTATGTGTTGATGTACAGTAAATGATTTGGAGTGCTTGGAGTTAGGAATTCGAAGAAATCGATGATGGAAAATCACATGCATGTAAGGAGTTCGTGATGATAATATATTATGTGAAGCATGCAGAGTTTACGATGGCCTAACCATTTCGGTGGTGATGGTTGTTACGAGAGTCGTGATGATTTTTTCTTCCAACATTATGAAGTGCTCGCAACATGATAGGTGTTATAACTGCAATGACCATTACGAGATTTGTCTTGGACTATTTTTGAATTTCCTTTTCTAATTTTAATTTTAGGAAATCTTTTAGATTTGCATATATATAGGCTTTAGATTTTTATTTGTGAAGGGATGACGTCATTTTTTCTCGAGAGATTTCTTTTGAGAGATAAAACCCTAGATTGGATTACTCTTCAAGGGCATTGAGAAGATCAAAATCGAGAAGACGAAATTCATCAATTCGAAGACGGCGACGGTCGACTTGCGGAGAGGAGTTTCTATTCCCTTCTCATCTATGTTCAATTTCTCTTTGTTGTTATTCAATTCTAAAGTCATGAACTAATTTCTCTATCTAGGGTTACGATGTAACCAACGCTTGTAAAGATTCAATTTTTATTATATCGTTGGACCTTTTCTATTAAACCTTTTAGTTGAGTATTTGGTATTGTTCTTAATGCTTTGTGTGATTGGCCACCACATGATTGAACTATAAATTTTAATTATCTCGAGAGAGAAATTAGGGTTTAGATCATTGTATCAAGTACCTTGGATTAAATACATGACATATATGTTGTATGCGTGATCTTCGTAGCCATTACATGGGAGTCCAAAATACTTAAAGGTTTCTTGATGTTTGCAATTCACATAAAGATATGATGAGTTGAATGTTAGGAAAACTTTCTCTAGATCTCGAGAGGAACTATTGAATAGGTTAGGGATCTCGACTATCAACCATAGGAATTAATTGTTCTAATTAAGTGATAACAATTGAATCTTGTTTCAAGTGTCGATGAAATCAAAACCCTAGAATCTTACACCCATTGGTCTTTTCTCAATTGTTAAGCAACGTTAGTCACTTATTTTCACATTTTTAATTCAGTAGCTATTAGTCAACATTCTTTATCAAACCAATTCAATATCAAATTTTGGTTAGATAATTTTGAGTTATTGAAATTGAGTCTCTATAGGAACGATACTCTACTCACATCTTTATTACTTGATACGATTACGCGAACTTGCATGTTATATTTTCCCATATCAGTCAGCTACGACACACTCCCTCTTTAATGACAAAGCAATAACAAAACTTTGACTAATATATTACTCACCTAATTATGGGAATATGACTGCCTTGTTAAAACCTTGTCAGAAAAAATCCATTGGGATAAAAACATGATCGAAGGAAAAATAGTACAATCTTCCCCTCAAAATTAGCTCACTTCATTGAGTCGTCTTCAGCCAGGAAGATTTTGGAGTCATCGAATCCCGGTTTTGTGTCTGAATAACTCAAAAATTACTTTGGGAAGTGCCTTTGTGAATAGATCTGCCAAGTTTGCACTAGATCGAATTTATTGGACATTTATATCTCAATTCTTTTGAAGATCATGCGCAAAGAAGAATTTCGAAGTTATATGTTCCGTTCTATCATTTTTAATGTACCCTTCTTTGAGCTGCACAATGCATGCTGCATTTTCGTCGTATATTAAAGTAGGATTGTCTTTAATTGAAAATAATCCACATGAACTTTGAATGTGATGGATCATAAATCGAAGCCAAACACATTCCCGACTTGCTTCATGAATAGCAAGTAGTTATCAGGTACTGGATACGAGATTAGAGGAAGATTGAGTTTGAAGGGGATTACGTGTCATATTGGTGTGTGAATTGGGAGAATGGGTATGTGATTGTGGCTTGATTTGGGGTTTGGTGAAGGTAGAATGGTAGGTGAGAGGTGTTGATGGCTATGTGTCAAGAAGAAGGTGACAGGTGGTAGCTGGGTAACGTGGGCATTTGTGCTCCTTTTGTTCTTTAGCTATTGTAGACCGTTAGATCATTTTGTGTAATAGAGGGTCAGGATGTATTTTTGTTGCAAGTGGTTTTGTATCGTTTATCGTGTTGTTGATTGGACGGTATAGGGTTCGAGTTTCAACCTAGAGGGGGGGGGGGGGGAATAGGTTGTTCAAGCCTTTAATGGTCTTTTTAAGCGGAATAATAATATTGTGCAGACTAGTATTGTGTGCAGACTAATTAGTTAGTCTGCAGATGATACTATCTAGTCTGCACTCGAGATTTGCAACCCCTTGAGTCTTTATCTCGTTTTCGGCTGTGATAATTTGTTAAAAGCAATTCTAAATATCAGTATAATAAAAGCAGTAAGTGGACATAATATTTATACTGGTTCAGACACTCGATATCAAATGATGATCGAGAGCTTAATCCAGTCTTCCCTTGGTGACTAGTGTAGTCAACCCAAGAGGTGAGTATCACTATCTTCTTGTTTTTGTTTACAAGAGTCTTTTCCTTTTACAAGTTATCTAACTTGTATGAGAGACAAAGAACTTAGAGGCTTTGCACAGATCCGAACCCTGGACACTGCTGCAAGCTCAGTCCTTCGTCTTAAGCCTTTGAGTTCCTTTGTTGCTTATGAATGCACTAGTTGCACGATCCTTAGTCATCTGGTGGCTTGCACGATTCTTAGTCATCAATCTCCCCCTAAATTGATGCTAACAAAAACTCCTATGTAATACAACAAGTTTTTCGAATTTCTTACAAATTTCTGTTTAAACTTGATACTAGCATAACAAGATTAATAAATTTAACTTAGTATTACCTTTGATGCTTTTTTCCTTTTCTGCGCTTGTATCTTCTTTCCTCTTCGCTCTCTCTACTTCATTTTCGATGTCTTTCCTCTGAATCGTTTCTGATGCGTTCTCTTTGTTCCTCAGAAGATTCTTCCCTATGATGCATAGACCTCTTCGGTTTATTTCCCTGTTCATAGGAGCTTTTCCTTTTGACCGAAGCAGATTTCTCCCCCTGAGTCTGCTGTCCCTTGTCTGCAGGTTGTTTCTCCCCCTTTTTGTTAGTATCGAGGGTAGAGGTTAAGGTTTCAAGAGCCGTTCTGACACCCTTGAGTTCAAAAAAGATATTTTTCTGAACAACCTGCAACTTGGTTTCAAGAAGACCAAATTTGATATCATTGATGCGCATATGCTCATCAATCTGGTGCTTGGTGGTCTGCATTGTGGCACTGAGCTTGCATAGTGAAGTAGACTGCTGTTCCTTGAATTTTCTGAAATTTGAGGTGTGGATTCGTTGATTGTGAAGATTCTCTGATCTGTTTCGCTTCAATTGATCAATGATTCCAGCTGCTAGATTGCTTAGAGTCGCTCCAAAGTTAGCAAATGTTGATTTTCTGAGTTCCTTTTCTGCGGCAAGGTCGGCTGCAATTAGCTCTAAGGCTTCTAGGAGATCATGAAAGGCATCTCTGATCCATGAGTGCATTCCATAAATCTCTTGATCGAGCTGACGCAGTCGGTATTGTGTTGTGTCTTCTAAGGTTGAGGAGGGAATTCTTTCACGTCGCTCATGTGGTTTGACAGATAGGACTTCAACTTCATGTTCTTCAAAAGCTATCTTTAGGTCTTTAATTGTTGTTGTAGTCATTTTGGCAGCTGAGGTATCACTGTAAATAGGCTCCAGAATTACAGAAGGTACATGTGGTTCCATTTGAGCTAAACTAAAAGTAGATGGTGGAGTAAAGACTATGTGTTCAATGTCTCCAGTTGGAGTTGCTTGATGTGCCTCTGCTGCAACCAAAGTAGCCTCGTCTGCATCAATTATTTCGTCTACAGGGGTAATGAACTCGTCTGTGTGTGTTGGGACTTCGGCGGATGTAACCTCATCTACAAGTACATCTTCTGCAAAATCAGGAGATTCTTCTGTCCGTTGTTGAGTGACTTGCTGCTCGTCTGCATGCTTATCACATGGTTCTCCTGCTACAAGAGCGATGATCAAAGGTGTTTCTGCAACAGATTCTTCAGTGGGGGACTCTGAATGATTTGTTTCTTCTATAAATGGTTCGGCTGGAGTGATAGCTGGAGAAGCATCTCCCTTAACAGCAGTGGTCTTGTCTGTAACAACCTTGTTTGCAGGAGTTGTTTCAGATTGCTCAGCTATAGTTAGTGGTTCTGCTTCCATTGGTTCTTCAATTGAAGGAACATCTTTTACAGCTACAGACGTATCTTTCGCAACTTCCTCGGCTGCATGAACCTCCTCTGCTGTGAGAGGTTCTTCAGGTTTTTCTGTTTTAGTCTGATGTATTTGTACTCCTTCAGCAACTACTTGATCTATGATATCATCTTCATCATCATGAGGGTCTTGTTGAGGTTGATCTCCTCCATGATCATCTCCATTGTCACCTGCTGGTTGATGTTCTCCCAGATCAGGTCGAGAGAGGTATTCATAGACCTCCTCAGTGGCAGCTTTGATGTTTCTCAAGGATTTTCTTGAGTTCTGCTTCAATTTCTGGAGTGTTGACAAACTCTACGTGCCTTAAGAGAGCATGTCTGAGTCTTTTTGTCTTCAGCGTGGAGTCCTTGAACTCAAGTGTTCCACTGATCAGGAAGTGAGGCTCCTTAGATCGTGTTGATCTGCTTACTTCCTTCTTTTGGAGTTCAACCAGTTGATGAATCTCCCCTTTGGTCATTCCAGTTATGTCACCAATCAGCATTTGAGATTGGTCTGGATTGATCTGGTACAGAGTTTTGGGTCCTTGAGGAATTAGCTTTGGTCTAGCAGACCGTGTAATTCTTCTTGTAGTTCTTGCTGGCGCCTCTTGAGTTGGTATAGGTGTAGGTGTTGTTCTTGGCCTCTTGATAGGCAGATTATGTTGTGACACAAACTCCCGAATCAACTTGTCGCTTTCAATCTTCTTCATCATCTTGGCTCGAGTCCTTTCTGCAAGCAGCTGGGAGGCTATTACTTTCTGCTACAGTAAGTTTGCCTTGACTGCTTTGACCGTCTACATAACTGATTCAATGATCTTTTCAGGAGAGGGCCTTTCTTGAGTTGAGGGTGTTGTAGTCCATATGGCAGTTTCAATGGTAGGTTGGTCATCTGCAATTTGTGAAGTTTCCATTCTATCGCTTAAGAACGGAACAATTGCTGTTGTGGTTGTTGGCTCTGCTGTAGGGGGTCTGATGGTGAGAGTTGGTGCAACAGAGTCCACTGAGATTGGTGCCATCTGAAGAGCTGACATTTTAGCCTCAATTTCCCTTATTTCATCATGAGAGTAGCCTTCTGCAGCAAGCCTCTGTCCGAACTCTGCTCGAGGTCCTCTCCTTATCTTTTGAAAGCTTACTTGGGCTTCCAAGATCAGAGTCTTCACTTGCTCCTACCTTGAGGAATTGAATTGCTATATTTGCATCATGAAGGGCTGTAACCTCTAGTTCTTTTGGTGGTATTTTTGATGAAGAGGGCTCAGTTATCAGCCTAGTCTGCAGTACTGTAGACTGATCAATGACTTCCTGAGTCTGCACTATTGCAGATTGGGTTTCTTCTTCTTTGATTATGATTTGATCTGCAGTAGGTCTGTCAGATATTGTTTCCTCATCGGAGGTATGTATAATGATTTTCCTCCTTGTAGCCTTTGGTTTCGTCAACTTCTGTTGGGCTGGCTTCTTCTTGGTCTGCTTCTTTGCAGATCCAGTCTGTACTGCAGTAGTCTGCACTACTAAAGTGGTCTGCTTGGTCTTTTTTCTGGTCTGCACTTCCAAAGGCTTATGAGGTTGAGCTGTAGGCTTCTTTGTGAGTCTTGAGGGTGCTTTTCCTATCTTTTTGACGTTCATTTGTTTGGATTGGTTCCATGACTTTCCTTCTTTATCTAAGAGCTTCATCTTCTGTTTGAGAAGGATACTTATTATTCTTCCGAATAGTGGAAGTCTTGCCCTTACCGATCTCGTAAGTTGATACATGAGTAAACAGGCTCATTTTACTGTTGTTTTTGTAAGAATGGCACACATAATTTCTTGTTGATCGGAGGTTATTTGGTCCTTGCTGAATTCTCTGGAGAGAATAGCTTTCTTCACAATGTCAACAAGCAGTTTGTGTTCTTTGAATAAAAATTTCTTCATGGTTTTTATCCCTTCATTCCATTTGTCTTGACTTAGCATTGCTTGTCGTCCCAGCTCGACGACTTCAGATGGAATGATCCTTATATCTTCATTTGGGAGATTGAAACATTGTGCAAGGCCATCAGAGTTCACCTGGATGGTTATTCCTCTTGCAGTAGAGGTATAAGTGATTTGCTGTAGACTGTCTGCGACTTGTGCCTTCTTGATGAAGTCCAGAACATCATCATCATATATCGTGCTTGTTCTTTCCCACAGAGACTTGAGTCCAGCCTCTTCGATCAAGTATGCTATATCTCTGACTTCTTCTTGCTTATCACGGATTGATTTGAAGTCAAACACAACGCCTATTTGAATTTCAATTCTTCTTGAAGGACTCCTCTGAGATTCAGAGGATTTTTGGCTTTTCTATGATGAGCTTGATGGTGTGTTGGCCATTATAAAATGATTTGAAAGAATTGCGATGTTTTTGGAAATCGAATTGAAGTGATTTTCAAGAACTTACGGTTTCGATTTCGTACAGTAGAGCGCTCGAAAGTTTAGAGAGAGAGAGAGTTTGAGCGTTTGTTAGAGAGAGAGAGAGAGAGATTAAAGAGTAAAGTGATTTTCTAATTAGAAATCTACAGTTTTTATACTTGTTTGAGAAATATAACCGTTGCCAGTGCTTTTTCTAGCCGTTACGCAGTAACAGTTATTAATTGACCGTAATGCGTTATGATAACAATTTTGTTTCCTAAAACACATGCAGTAGAGCACTATTGATTGTAGTCTGCACTCAACTTATTGACTAAGCAGTGGTGTAGTAGAGCAGTTCAGCTATTCTGTATTTTTCATGAATGATGGTAGTCTGCATTCTACACAAGCAGTAGAGCAGAAAAGCATTTTTGGCCAATTTTATTGTTGTAAATCAAGTATACCCAATTCTCCTCGAAATTGAATGAATTGTTTTCATCAAGAGGTTTTATAAAAATATGTGAAATTTGCTTTTCGGTTGGAATGTATTCCAATTTAATATGACCTTTCTGCACATGATCCCTGATAAAATGGTATGTGATATCAATGTGCTTGGTTCTTGAGTGAAAGAGTGGATTTTATGAAATAGCCAATGCTGACGTATTGTCATAAAATATAGAAGTTTTTAGAGAGTGTTGTACCATAGTCTACAAGTTGTGACCTTATCCATAATATTTGTACAGTACAGCTTCTAACAGCAATATATTCTCCTTCTGCAGTAGAAGTAGACACAGTAGTCTGTTTCTTGCTGAACCATGATATTAACCTTGCTCCAAGGAATTGACATGATCCACTTGTGCTTTTTCCTGTTAATTGTAGATCCTGCAAAGTCTGCATCTGAATAACCTATTAGTGTAAAGTCTGAATCCTTAGGATACCATACACCAAGATTTGGAGTTCCTTTGAGATATCTTAATATTCTCTTTATTGTAGTGTACTGAGATTTCTTAGGATCAGATTGATATCTTGCACAGACACATACTGCATACTGAATATCTGGTCTGCTTGCAGTAAGGTATAATAGTGACCCTTTTATTCCTCTATACATTGTTTGATTTATTTTCTTTCCAGGTTCATCCTTTTCTATCTTTATTGATGTGCTCATTGGGGTCTTCATATGACTAGCATTATCTAATCCATACTTTTTGATAGTGTTCTTTAAGTATTTGGATTTATTTAAGAAAATTCCACTTTTTAGCTGTTGTACTTGCAGTCCTAGGAAATATTTTAGTTCTCCCATTAAGCTCATTTGAAATTTAAATTTCATTAGTTCTGCAAATCTTTCACAGAGCTTATCATTAGTGCAACCAAATATAATATCATCTACATATATTTGTACTAACAATATGTGTTTCTTTAAGAACAGAGTGGTATCAACCTTGCCTCTTTCAAATTTATTCTCACATAGAAAAGTTGATAGAATTTCATACCATGCCATAGGTGCTTGTTTTAACCCATATAATGCCTTATCTAACCTAAATACATGATCTGGATGTTCATAATCTTCAAAGCCAGGAGGTTGTTTGACATAAACTTCCTCTTGTAGTTTTCCATTCAGAAATGCACTTTTTACATCCATTTGATAGACCTTAAATCCTTGGTATGCTCCATAGGCAAGGAACATTCTTATGGCTTCTAATCTTGCTACTAGTGCAAAGGTTTCATCAAAATCAATTCCTTCTTCTTATGAGTATCCCTTTACAACTAATTTAGCCTTATTTCTGATGATTGTACAATTTTCATCAGACTTGTTTCTAAACACCCATTTGCATCCTACAGCTGGATAGTTTTTGGGTCTTGGTGTGAGATACCGTACCTCATTTCTTTTGAACTCATTTAGTTCTTCTTGTATTGCATCCACCCAGTTTGGATCATTTAGAGCTTCATTTATTACCTTAGATTCTATTTCAGATATGAAACAGCTAGCCAGGCATCTGCATTTGTTGCTTTCCTAGTCTCCACAGTTGTATTCTTATCTCCTACAATATCATCCTGTGTATGTGCCTTAATCCATCTTCCTTTGTCTTGTTCATATGATTCTAATTGTTGTTGAGGTTGTTCTTCTGCCTCTGCTGTAGTGTTATCATGTGCAGACGACTCTTCCTTGTCTGCAGTATTAATGATTTCTTCTGCAGTCTGTTCATTGCATGCACATTCTTCATCAAATACATTAGCATCTCTTAGGAATGTTTCTTTTTCATCAAATGATACATGAACTGATTCCTCAACAATATGTATTTTCCTATTATACACCCTAAATGCCTTGTTTGTTGAGTATCCTAAGAAGGTTGCCTCATCTGCCTTAGGATCAAATTTCTGTAAATAGTTTTTACCATTGTTGTGTATATAGCATATGCATCCAAAGGCATGAAAATATTTAACACTTGGTGTTTTTCCTTTCCACAATTCATATGAGGTTTTCTTATAAAACTTGTGAATTCTGCACCTATTTTGAATGTAGCAAGTTGTGTTTACTGCTTCTGCCCAGAAGCTTTTAGATAGGTTTGCATCAACAAGCATTGTTCTAGTTGCCTCTATAAGGGTCCTATTCTTTCTCTCAGCCACCCCATTTTGTTGGGGTGTTCTAGGTGCTGAGAAGTTACAGTAGACATCTATTCCTGTCTGATCAAAATCAGTACCATGATCACTTTTAATTGTAATTACTTCTATCCCTTTTCATTTTGGACTTGTCTAAGGAACCTTGTTAGCAGACTACATGTTTCACTCTTTTTATGTAGGAATATTGCCCAAGTATACTTAGAGTAATCATCTACTATAACTAGAGTATATCTTTTCCTGCTTAAGCTTTCTATCTCAACTGGACCAAAGAGGTCCATATGCAGTAGTTCAAGAATCCTTATCGATTCTGAAGAGTTTAAAGGTTTAAAGCTTGTTCTAGTCTGCTTTCCTTCCTGACATGGTCTGCATAACTTATCCTTCTTGAATTTTATTTGTGGGAGTCGTCTTACTAGATTTTCTGAGGATAATTTTGCTATGGTTTTGAAGTTCAGATGAGCTAGCCTCTTGTGCCATAACCAATTTGTATCTTCAGCTTCTTTAGTATAGAAATAAGTAATCTGTTCTGATTATGAGGAGTCGAAGTCTACTGCATATATATTTCCTTTTCTTATTCCAAGTAATTTGACTTCTTTTGTCATTTTATTTATTACTTGACATGTATTGTGAGTAAATGACACATCATAGTTCTTATCACATAACTCACTAATGGATAGCAGGTTATGTTCTAAGCCCTTGACATAAGCAACATCTCTAAAGATTAAAGAACCTGTACCAAGGGTTCCATAACCTTTAGTTGTACGTCCTTTCCTTCCTCCAAATATGACAAGAGGTCCTTGCTTTTTTCTGAAATCCTCAAGATTGGATTTGTCTCCAGTCATATGTCCTGAGCATCTACTGTCCAAGTACCATATCCCCTTTTTCTTTTCCTGTAATGAAAACATGAAAAAATTTGTACATGGTACCCACTCGCCTGGGTCCTTATTGGTTAGTTTTTGGAACCCACACTTGAACTATCTTCTTATGTGAGTTCCAGCATTCAAGTGATTTGTGGCCAAGTTTGCCACAGGTAAAGTAGTAGACCTTTGGTCTTATGCTTTTTAGTGGTCTGTTCCACTTAATCTGCTGATCTTGACATGAGCATGTGTGTCTCGAGTATGGTTTTCTCCATGTTAATCTCAAGGAGTTATTCCATACTGAGTAGTTGGGTGTATGTTGAGATTCATGGGGTCTTTCTCTAAATTGCATTTGAGAGTTTCTTACTCTCTTTTTATTATACATATATGCAGGTAGTCTGCTCCAGCTTCTTTGAGGCTGAGCAGTAGAGATCTTACTTTGCATTACAGATCTCTTGAGAATATTGTTCCTTTTTAGAATTGTTGGTGCAGCTGAGTTATTTCTACTCTGCATGGTTTGTACAGTAGAGTGTTGACTCTTATGCACATATTCTGCAGTATAGGCTTTCTTCGTATACACCTCTGCTACAGTAGATATATTCTTTTTCTGCAGGATTTTTGCATTGGTCTACTTGTCTTTCTTGGTGATTACCTTTTTATCCTTATTATTATTTAACCAATCATTGTATCCTATGTCAGTTTTATCATGGGAGGATTGACCTACATTGATTAGTTTTTGTAGATCTAAGGTCTTGCCATTCCAGGCATCTACCTGCTTTTGAAGCTCAGTGTTTCTCAAGGTAAGTGTTTCCACCACTGCATTGAGAAGTTTCACTTTTTCATCAGCTTCTTTCAGATCATCTTGAGTATTGATTAGACTATTTTTAGTCTCTTCATTTAAATTACATTTCTCCTTGACAGTTGTAATTTGCTTAAGATTTTCCTTATTTTCTTTTAGAAGAGAAATAAACCTTTCAGAGGTTTCTTGAAATGCTTCCTTCAATTCCTCTGTAGTAGCTTCTGAGTCAGAAAGATCAAACACCTGTTTTTGTTCTTCTTCTTTTTCCATGAGGCATAGCTGAGCATTTGACATAATATCTTCATCATGAGAGTCTGTATCGCTCTATGTCTTTCCTACATATGCGTTGCCTCTTTCCTTCTTTCCAGGGTTGACTTTATTGTGGTCCTTTTTAAACCTTGGTGCAGACGAGTCTTGAGTTGGCCGTCTGCACTGAGCAGCAAAGTGTCATGGTTTGTCACAGTTATAGCAGATTTCCTTGTCTGCATCTTTGGTTTTTGAGGGAAAGTTCTTTTTGAAGGTTCTCTTTTTGAAAAACTTCTTGAACTTCTTCCCCATCAATGCCAGTTCCTCTGATAAATCTTCTTCACTTGCAGAGGAGGTGTCACTCTTCTCCTCTTCTGCTATGGATTTCAAAACTCTCTCTTGAGCTTTGAAAGCTAAGGTTTTCTTTCTTGCATTATCAATCTGCTTCTTCTGCTCAACTTCAAGATTGTAAGTATGTAGAACACCATAAAGAGTAGCCAGGGACATCTTTGTTAGATCTCTGGATTCTCTTATTGCAGTTGTCTTTGTGTTCCAGATCTCACCAAGAGATCTTACAAACTTAAGATTGACTTTCTTATTTTTGAAAGTCTTTCCCAAGGTTTTGAGATTGTTGATGAGAATGTTGAATCTTTCAAAGAAGGTTGTCGGATCTTCATCAGATCTCATTGAGACCAGTTCGTATTGTTGTATCAATACATCCGTCTTGTTCTCTCTGATCTCATTAGTTCCTTCGTTTCTTAGCATTAGAGCTTCCCATGCTTCATTTGCTGTCTTGGTATGAACAACAATTTCAAACATGTTGTCATATAGGGATTTGAAGATTTGATTTAGAGCTTTTCTCCCAATCATCTCCAGATCCTAGTCTTCTCTGGTCTAGAGGGATTTTGGCCGTTCTACTTCTCTTGATGAGTCCTTTGGATTTGGCATCATTGGAACATTTGGTCCATCCAAGACAATATCTTGCATCCTCTCACCAATAGAGTTGAGATGTGCAAGCATTCTCAGCTTCCAGTGGTTGAACTTGTTGAAAGAGCAAGTTGGGGGTTCCATTGTTGATGATAATCTTCACACAAGCAAACTGTTAGTAACTTCTTTGTAAATATAATATGTGACCTTTCTTTCCAATAATCGTTAAGTTTGGAAAGTCAGGTATTGATACCAATTATAGGGTTTGAGTTTCAACGTAGAGGGGGGTGAATAGGTTGTACAAGATTTTAATGGTCTTTTTCTGCGGAATAATGATATTGTACAGACTAGTATTGTGTGCAGACTAATTAGTTAGTCTACAGATGATACTATCTAGTCTGCACTCTAGATTTGCAACTCCTTGAGTATCACTATCTTCTTCTTTTTTGTCTACAACAAACTTTCCTAGAGGCTTTGCACAGATCCGAACTCTGGACTCTACTGCAAGATTTTGTTCTTCTGCAGACTAGTGACACTTTCGATTTTATCTTCATGACTTGGCTTTCTTGAGTAATCTTTGAGTTTCTAGATTGCTTTGTACTCTTTGCTTTTCAATCCACGTTTAATAACACTCAAGTAAGCGTTCACCGGTTCCTCTTTATAGGCTCAAGGAATGAACCTTGTAGACAATACACTGATCCTGGTAGTCCAGTCATGTCCTTCACCATCTCGTTCCTGATGCTAGCAGTCCACTACCACAGAATCCGTGCCGTTGCTACTTTAACTCAAATCCTCGCTTGACTGACTTCATACCTTTGACCCAACCTTGGCAATCACCTCTACTACAGTCCAGTCTGCTGTAACTCCTGGTCTGCACATAGTCTCTGTTGCAACCCTAGTCTGCATCCCATACTGCAACCCTAGTCTGCACCCAGTCTCTGTTGTAACCCTTGTCTGCACTCAGATCTGACTCAGTTTATGCCTTGCAATGTTGGTCCTCGTCTGCAAGCTCATTCCTTCATCTTGAAGCCTTTGAGTTCCTTTGTTGCTTATGAATGCACTAGTTGTTTATCCAAAGTCCTTTGTAGTAGTCTGCATCTGGTGGTTTGCACGATCCTTAGTCATCTGCATCCGTCTGCTCACTGGCATCTGACCTAGACTGTAACTATCTACTTAACTTTTAGCATGAACACACTAACTACTTCATAACTAATACATGTAAGTTTTGTGACATCAATTTCTATACAAATGGAGGGATTGCACATTCCTATTAGACGATTAGGATTGACTTGGAGGTGTATAATATAAATACAGTGAGTGGGGAATGAAAGGAGTTTGTTGGGCCTTTTCTTTCTGTTATCTCTCTCGTTGACCTCCTCTCCTCCTTCCTCTTGGTTGTTACTCTCATTGAACTGGTTGTTATTGGTTGATGGTGTAGCATTTGGTATGAGAGACCAGTGATTTTCGTGGCCTTTTCGATTGAAGCAGGGAGAATAGTGGCAATGAGATGTTGCAATGCAGGTAACAATGAGCCAACTCGGTGGTTGAACCACGAGTTCTTATATTTTGGGTTTCTTTGGTTTGTTACGTATTAGTTACACTTTTCTAGTGTTTCTTGTAGACTGCACTCCCTCGATCAGTTGAGTGTCTTGATTGTTGCTTGTCATGGATGTTGTTCAGTTGAGTTTTATAACTGTTCCAAGAAGTTGAGCGTTATCTCCTCTTGTTGACTTCGATTCTATCATTTTGCATCAGTTGGTGGTCGTTAGTTTTTCAATGGCTGACAAAGACAAGAAAGGCGACAAAAAAGTAGTTGAGGTAGTTGTTGATTTACCTCTAGTGGAACCTCAAGGGCCATCTACTCCTAATAAGATTGATACTAGGTTGGATCACTTTCAATTAAAGCTGGTCTTGAAATACATGGAGCAGAAGAGTACTCGTATGGAGACCCTGAATCAGGTGATGATGGAAAAGATCATCAATCTTGAAATAAGATTTCAACAAGGGGTAGTTTCATATGACTCAAATCTTAATGCTGCTGCTTTGTCCCCTCCACCCCTGAAGCATTCTAGACCTCGAAGGCATAGGAATAGAAGTCATGCTTCTGTGCCACGTTCTCCTTCTTATTCTACCTGCTACTCTTTTGACTTGGACGCATTGTGTTTGATTTGCCTCCTCATCTTGGTGGTCCTGTATTTCCTCCATAGGATACTTTTAGACCTCATGTTAGATAGCATTATGGGGTTTCTCATGATACAAGGGACAAGGGTGGAGGTTTGGCTTGGAATCTAGGTCCTTTCAGGCCTCAATGCCTTGATCCTGATCATCATCCTAAGATGGATTTTCCATCTTTTGATGAAACTAATTTGCACGTGTGGATTAAGAAAGTTGAGAAGTTCTTCAAATTGTATAGGATACCTGAGTTTCAAAAAGTTGAGATTGCTGCCTTGAACATGTATGGAACGGTCGAGGGTTGGTTCTTTTCCATGATGGATGGGGAGGATGTATTTCTGGATCGGCCAACTTTGGTTGAAAATGTGCTTCAACGATTTTGGGGAAAGATTGGCTATGATCTCATTGAAGAGTTTACCAAGCTACGACAGTTCAATAAAGTCGATCAGTACATTGAATCATTTGAGGAAAAGAAATATTAAGGCTGCTTACCCACTCTTTGATGAACCATATTTCATCTCAAGCTTCATAAGTGGGTTAAAAGAGGAGCTTAGGCCTATGGTTAAGATGCTCAGTCCTGTGAGACTACTTCAAGCATTTAACGAGGCCAAGTTCCACGAATGATCACTGGAGGCTCTTGCCAGGAAGTCCAATGCTCCTAATGGTCCTAAGTCCTTTACTCCCAATTCTTCTTCCTAATCCATATTAAAATCCATAAAAGAACCCTCAAACATCACAAAATCTACCCCATGGTCCCTTAAAGGACTCTATTATAAATGCCACGAGAAGTTCTCTCCAGGACATATCTGTAAGACTAAACACATTAATAACATGGAGGCTTATCAGTCTGATGACGAGTTACAGAAAGAGTCTAATATAGCTTCTGATCTTGATTTGGATCTAGAGGTACTTGTGGAAGGACTACCATTTCATGCCCTGTATAGTCTTCCTTTTCCTTAGACAATTAAGATTCAGGATAAGGCTGGTAAGGTCTTGTTGAAAATTCTCATTGACTCTAGGAGCACATCCAGTTTTATTGATGAATACGATGGAAAAGATTGATTGTGTAAGAGAGGATTCTATTCCTCTCAAGATGGTCATTGCCAATGGGGACAAAATTGAGTGTAAGGTTTCTTATCCTAGATTCAGATGGTCTATGCAAGGGCATCCATTTTCTACTAGTGTGAGGGTGCTTAAATTGGGAAACTGTGACATGGTCTTAAGTGCTGGCTGGCTTAAGTGTTTTAACCCTTTCACTCTAGACCTTAAGGCTCTTGCTATTTCTTTTCATAAGGAAGGACAATTGATTACCTTGAAAGGCATAAAGCAAAAAGCAAATCAGGCGATGGGACAAAAATATAAGGTTTCCTTGGTCTCAGCCTCCTGCTTTCTTTGTCAGCTCATATGTGTAGATGGTCCCTCCTTAGTGCTATAGGTCCCTTCCTTGTTGACTCATGTGTTTTCTACTTTCAATGATGTCTTTGAGACCCCTATTGATTTTCCTACCCATAGACAACTGGACTACTCCATTCCTCTGGTTCCTAATTCCAAGCCTTAAAACATTAGGCCTTACACATTAGCACACAGCCAAAAGTCTAAGGTGGAAAAGCTCATAAATGAAATGTTGGATAACTCAGTCATTCAGCCTTCTCAGAGTCCATTTACCTCTTCTAGTTTTTTAGTGAAGAAAAAGGACGGCACATGGAATTTTTATGTGGACTACAGACAGCTTAATGCCATCACTATGAAGAAAAAATTTCCTATTCCCATTATAGACGATCTTTTGGATGAGTTGCATAGGGCCTCAGTATTTTCTATGCTCAATTTGAGGTCAAGGTACCATCAGATTCGTATGAATCCAGCTGAAGTGTATAAAACAACATTCATAACTCATTTGGGGCATTATGAGTTCAAGGTCATGCCCTTTGGCCTAATTAATGCACCAGCTACTTTTCAGACATTAATGAATGACATTTTTGGTCTTTTTCTTTGCAAGTTTATTCTGATATTCTTTGATGATATCCTGATTTAGGGTAAGGACATGGATTCCTATGTGGAACATCTCTCTCAGACCCTTTTGATGCTTAGACAACACAATCTCTTTGTTAATATGTCAAAATGTTCTTTTCCACAAGGTCAGATTGAGTATCTGCATCATATGGTATCAAATGTTGGGGTTTCTACTGCTTCTGACAAAGTTAAGGCTATGTTGGATTGGCCTCAGCCTGTTTCTGTTCGAGAATTAAGAGGGTTTTTAGATCTTACTGGTTACTACAGAAAGTTTATTCTCAGTTGCCCTTATTAGTCAGCCATTGGTGTCCTTACTCAAGAAGGGTGCTTTCCATTGGGATTTTGCAGCTAAGGAGGCCTTTGAGACACTCAAAAAGTGTATGTGTATTCTAGCCTTTCTTGATTGCGATGCTAGTGATGTGGGGATTCGAGCCGTTTTACCCTCTTAACATTTGCTGGAACAAAGGCTTACTTCTTCAATTCCGATCAAGGGTATGTCCAAACTTCTTGTTTTGTCATATACTATAGAATACAAGAAAGGGATGGAGATAAAGGTGGCAGATACGTTGTCGAGACAATTTGTTCTTCTATTTCAACACATGTTCCTACTTGGTTGCTTGAGCTTGAAGATAGTTATATTGGGATAAGTTTGCTATGGAACTTAGAGAAAAACTTTTGCTAGATTATGAGGCTTTACTTGGATGGTCTTTTCATCACAGCTTTCTCAGATTTAAGGGCAGGTTGCATATGGGGATTACATCTGGTCTGCGTCAGAAACTCCTTGTTGGTTTGCATGATTCTCCTGAAGGGGGGTATTCTGGTGCATTGGCTATATATAAGAGGGTATGATTCTCCTTTATTGGCTTGGTCTTTGATCTAATGTCAAATAATTTATGAAAGAATGTTGAATTTGTCAGGTGAACAAAGCTGAAAACATCCCTTACCCTGGCCTATTGCAATCTCTTCCTGTGCCTGACACAACGTGGAATCATATCAGTATGGATTTCATCGAGGGCTTGCCTAATTTGTTTGGTAAGACATGCATATTGGTTATGGTGGATAGATTGACAAAGTTTTCTTATTTTATAGCCCTCAAGCACCCCTTTACTACTCCTATGGTGGCAAAATTATATTTTGATAATGTGTTTTATTTAAATGGCCTCCCTATCACTATAGTATCTGTAAGGTTCGAGTTTCAACCTAGAGGGGGGGTGAATAGGTTGTCTAAGACCTTAACGGTTTTTTTATGCGGAATACTTATTTTGTGCAGACTATTGTTCTATGTAGACTACTCAGGTAGTCTGCAGATGATAATTGGTACTATGTAGTAGGGATTTGTAACTCTTTGAGTTTATCCTTTTTTGGCTGTGATGATTTGTTGGAAACAATTCTAAATATCAATGCAGTAAAGGGCAATAAATAGACACAATATTTATATTGGTTTAGACACTCGATATCAAATGATAATCTAAAGCTTAGTCGAGTCTTTCCTTGGTGACCAATGTAGTCAAGCCAAGAGGTGAGTATCACTATCTCCTTGTTTGAGCTTACAAGAAACTTTCTTTTTACAAGTTGTCTAACTTGCACAAATCCAGTTTAGATTCTTTGCACAAATCCAAACTCTGGACTCTGCTGCAAGACTTGTTCTTCTGCAGACTAGCGACACTTTCAACTCTATCTTCTCGATTTGGCTTTCTTGAGTAATCTCTGAATGTTTAGATTGTTTGTGTTCTTGGCCTTTCAATCCTTGTTCGGCAGCACTTCTCAATAAGCCTCACCGGTTCCTTTTTAAAGGCTCAAGGAACGAACCTATGGCATACAATGCATTTTTCAATGAGCCTCACCGGTTCCTATTTAAAGGCTCAAGGAAAAAACCTATGGCAGACAACGCACTGTTCCTGGAATGACACTTTGTCATTAGTGTTCCCCACCATCTCGTTACTGATGCTGGTAGTCCACTATCCCCAGAATTTATGTCGTTGTTACTTTAACTCAAATCCCCGATTGAATGACTTCTGACCTTTGACCCAACCACCAGCAACCATCCTCTGCTACACTCAGTCTGCTACAACCTTCAGTTTACACTTAGTCTCTGCCGCAATCCTAGTCTGCATCCCAGTCTCTCTTGTATCTTTGGTCTGCACCCAGTTCTGCTGCACTTTAATGCATTCTATGTTGATCCTTGTCTGCAAGCTTAGTCCTTAGATCCTAGAGACTTTGACTTCTTTCGTTGCTTATCAATGCAATAGTTGTTCCTCCAAAGTCTTCTGTAGAAGTCTGCATCTGGTGATCTGCACAATGTCTATACATCTGTAACCGTTTGCTCACTGGCATCTATTCTAGACTGCAACTACCTACTTGACTTCTAGACTAAACACACTAACTACTTTATAACTAATACACCTAAGTTTTGTTACATCAATTTCTATACAAATGAAGGGATTGCGCATTCTTATCAATCTCCCCCTAAATTGATGCTAAACAAAACTCCTATGTAATACAACAAGTACACTAATCTTTCTTACAAACTAAGTACATCTTGTTGAAATTAAGTTCAACTAAATTACATTGTTCATCACAACATAATAAAAAAAATGAGAAGTCTGAGTTTTACCTTTGATGGTCTTTGCCTCTGCTGCCCTTGTATCCTCGTTCTTCCTCACTTTCTCTACTGCGCTTGCGATGCCTATCCTCTGAATCTCTTCTGAAGTGTCCTCTGCGTTCTTCATAGGATTCTTCCTTAGACCTCTTGGGCTCCTTTCCTTGTTCAGAGGAACTTTTCCTCTTTGCTAAAGAAGATTTCTCCCCCTGAGTCTGTTGCTCCTCGTCTGCAGGCTTTGACCTCTACTGCTCTGCTTCAGATAGTTTCTCTCCCTTTTTGTTAGCATTTAGGATGGAGGTTAGTGTTTCAAGAGAAGATATTTCTTTGAACTACCTGTAATTTGGTTTCAAGGAGACCAAATTTGATGTCATTGATTCGCATACGATCATCAATCTGCTTCTTGGTGGTCTTCATAGCTTCATGAAGCTTTCGTAGTGTAGAAGACTGTTGCCCCTTGAATTTTCTGAAATTGGAGGTGCTGATTCTTTGGTTGTGAAGATTTACTGACCGATTCTGCTTTATCTTATCAATGACTTCGGCTGCTAGATTCCTTAGTGTCTCTCCAAAATCGTCAAAGATTGTTTTTCTGATCTCCTTTTCTGCTGCTAAGTCTGCTGCGATTAGCTCCAGAGTTTCGAGTAGATCGTGGAAAGCAGTTCTGATCCATGAGTTCAGTCTGTACTGTGTTGTGTCTTCTGAGGGTGAAGAGGGGAGTCTTTCACCTTGTTGATGTGGTTGGACAGAGAGAATCTAAACTTCATATTCCTCAAATGCCTTCTTGAGGTCTTTGATTGCAGTTGGAGTCATTTTGGTTGCTGAGGTATCACTGTACATTGGCTCCAGGACTGCAGAGGGTACATGTGGTGCCATTTGAGCTAGCCCAAATACAGATGGTGGAGTAAAGACGATGTATTGGATATCTCGAGATGGAGTTGCTTGCTGTTCCTCTGCTGCAACTAAATTGAAGTCGTCTGTATCATTTGTCTCTACTGTAGGGATAGTGAACTCGTCTGCATTTATGGGGACTTCAATGGATGTGACCTTAGCTGCAAGTGAGTCTTCTTCAATATCAGGAAGTTCTTCTGTTTGTTGTTGAGTGGTTTGTCCTTTATCTGCAGCATCATCATGTGCCTCCTTTGCTGCAAGAGTAATGATCAGTGGTGTTTCTGCAACAGATTCATTAGTGGAGAGCTCAGCATGACCTTCATCTACAATTGGTGGTACTTCTTCCATTGGTCCTTCTGTTGGAGGAATATCTCTTTCAGCTACAGACGTCTCTTCTGCAACTTCCACTACTGCAGGAGTTTCCTCTACTACAGGAGTCCCTTCTGTTGACTTATTTTGATTAGTCTGTACTTGTACTCCTTCAGCAACCACTTGGTCAATCATGTCATCTTCATCATCCTGAAGATCTGGTGGTGGTTGGTTATCGACATCATCTTCTATTGGTTGATGTTCGCCTAGACCAGGTTGAGAGAGGTATTCATAGACCTCCTCGGTGGTAGCTTTGAAATGTTTCTCCAAGATTGTTTTGAGCTATGCTTCAATTTCTGGTGCGTTGATGAATTCAATGTGTCTGAAGAGGACATGTCTGAATCTTTTGGTCTTCAATGTGGAATCCTTATATTCAAGAGCTCCATTGATTAGGAAGTGAGGTTCCTTGTGTCTTGTTGATCTGCTTACTTCCTTCTTTTGAAGTTCCACCAGTTGACGATTCTCCCCTTCTGTCATTCCAGTTATGTCGTCAATCAATGTTTGGGATTGATCTGGATTAATCTGGTACAGTGTTTTGGGTTCTTGTTTTTGGGGTTGGTGTTGATGTTGGTCTTGCATACCTTGTTGTTCTTCTTGAAGTGGTTGTCCTTGCAGGTGCTGTTAGGGTTGGTTTTGATGTTGGTGTTGATATTGGTCTCTTGATGGGTAGATTGTGTTGTGACACGAACTCCTGAATCAGTTTATCGCTTTGAGCCTTCTTCTGCCTCTTTGCTTGTTTCCTTTCTACAAGCAGTTGAGTGTCTTTGACTTTCTGCTGCAGTAGACTTGCTTCAACTTCCTTGACCGTCTGCAGTATTATTTTAATGATCTTCTCAGGAGAAGGCCTTTCCTAAGTTATTGGCGTTGTTGTTGTCCATGCTGCAGTTGCAGTCGTTGGTTGGTCATCTGCAATTGTTGAGGTTTCCATTTCACTACTTACGAATGGAACAATTGTTGTTGTTGGTGGCTCTGCTACAAGAGATCTGATAGTAAGAGTAGGTGCAGCAGAGGTAACTAGAGTTGATTCCGTTTGCAGGGCTGACATCTTGGGCTTGATTTTTCTTATTTCATCATGGGTATAGCCTTCTGTAGCGAGCCTTTGCCTAAACTCAGCTCGAGGACCTTTTCTTATCTCCTGAAAGCTTACTTGGGCTTCCAAGATCAAGTTTTTCAGACTTTCATCTGCTCCTTCCTTCAGGAATTGAATTGCCATATTTGCATCATGAAGAGCGGCAATTTCTGGCATTTTTGGTGGGATTCTTGACGAAGATGGCTCAGTGATTTGCCCAGTCTGCACTATTGCCGACGGCTCAATGGCTTCCTCAGTCTACACGATTGCAGACTATGTTTCCTCTTCCTCCATAGTGATTGGTTTTTCAGCAGGCCTGTCGGATTCGGCTTCTATGTCGGAGGTGTCCACAATGATCTTCCTCTTTGTTACTCTTGGTTTCTTTAATTTCTGTTGAGTTGGCACCTTCTTGTTCTGCTTCTTCGCAGACCGGGTCTGTACTGCAGTAATCTGCACTACGACAGTGATATGCTTGGTCTTCCGTCTGGTCTGCACTTCTGCAGGTTTCTGTGGATGGTCTGCTGGCTTCTTTGTGAGTCTTTTGGGCGCTTTGCCTATCTTCTTGACGTTGATTTGCTTGGATTGGTTCCATGGCCTTCCTTATTTTTCAGAAAGCTTCAACTTCTATTTGAGAAGGATGCTAATTATCCTTCCGAATAGCGGTAGTCTTGCTCGTACCGATCTGACAAGTTGATACAGGAGTAAATTGGCCCAGTTGACTCTTGTTTTTGTAAGTATTACACACATGATCTCCTGCTGATTAGTGGTTATTTGATCCTTGCTGAATTCTCTGGAGAGAATGACTTTCTTCATAATATTAGCAAGTGTTTGTGCTCTTTTGATAAGAATCTCTTCATTGTTCTTATCCCCTCATTCCATCTTTCTTGGCTGAGCATTGCTTGCCTTCCCAATTTGACAAAGTCTGGTGGAATGATTCTTGAATCTTCATTTGAAAGATTAAAGTATTGTGCAAGGTCGTTAGAATTCACCTGGATTGTTATTCGTCTTGCAGTAGTGGTATAAGTAATTAGCTACAGACTGTCTGTAACTTGCCCTTTTTTGACAAAGTCCAGAACTTCATCATCATATATGAAGCTTTGTGCAATCTGATTGGGAATCTTTATATGAAGCTTGTGAAAGATTTAGGGAGTTGTTAAGGCAATGTCCGTATCATGGACTTCCATTTTGGATGCAAATCTAAATATTTTACAATAGATTAGCGTCCACTAGTCATGCCACCATTGACAATACTGCTGGAGGTGCGCTCATGAAAAAAACACCAAAAGAAAGCTATGAGCTAATTGATGAAATTGCCAGAAATAGCTTTCAATTGCAAAATGAACGTTATCAACCAAAGAAGGTGGCTAGAGTTGGTGAAATTGATCCCCTTGCACGTATCACTGCACATCTTGAAACACTAAATAAAACGATAGATAACATGGGTGTTCAAGTGATGTAGATAAAAACACCAAGATGTGATTTATGTGGAGCAATGGGACATGCAAGTACAGAATGCCAAGTTGTCAACAAATTTGTTGGTTCCTCAACAGAAGAGGCAAATTATGTTGTCAATTATCAGAAGTGCAATCCCTATTCCAAGAGATATAATACCGGATGGAGGGATCATCCAAACTTCTCATGGAGCAACCAAGAAGCTAGACAACAACCTCTAGGATTCGCACCTTAGGAGAAAAAAATCCAACCTAGAAGAATTAATGACAAAATTTATCAGCAGATCTGAATCCCGCTTCAACAATGTGAAAGCATTTGTGAGAAATTTAAAATTCAGATGGGACAATTGGAAAACATGATTTCTGGACGAATGCATGGTACATTGCCTAGTGACAGTGAAAAGAATCCTAAGGAGCATGTCAAGGCGATAACATTAAGAAGTGGTAAGAAAATTGGTGAACAACAGGAGGATATATCCAACGAAACAGAGAAAGGAGAGATGATAACTTAAGTGCTTAATTCAGAGTTGCTCATAGACAACTCCGACCATATAGTGAAGAAATCTCTACCTTTTGTTTTTCCACGTCCTTTTCCTTTGGCATTGAAAAAATCAAAATTAGACAAGCAATTTGCAAAATTTTTAGATGTGTTCTAAAAATTGTATATTAACATATCTTTTGCAGATGCTTTACAACAGATGCCAAGTTACACAAAATTTTTGAAGGAGATCTTGAGCAACTAAAGAAACTTGGAGGAGCATGAAACGGTGAACCTCACTGAAGAATGCTCTGCCATTGTTCAAAACAAATTACCACCGAAACTAAAAGATCCAAAGAGTTTTTCTATCCCTTGTACTATTGGTTCCATTCAATTTGGTAAGATACTTTGTGATTTAGGAGCAAATATTAATTTGATGCCTACCACTGTTTTTAAAAGATTAGGACTAGGAGAACCAACACCCACTACAATATCTTTGCAACTTGCTGATAAATCAACCAAATATCCATGAGGTATCGTAGAGGATATATTAGTCAAGGTAGATAAATCAATTTTTCCAGTCAATTTTATTGTATTGGACATGGACGAAGATGTTGATATGCCTTTAATTTTAGAAAGACCATTTCTCGTTACAGGAAAGGCATTAATTGATGTTCAAGACGGTAAACTGATTCTTAGAGTTGGAGAGGAGCAAGTCACATTTAATATTTTTAAGGCAATGAAGCATTCTAGTGATACTTCTACATGTTTTAGAATTGATGACTGCGATTCTTTGGCTTTTAAACTTTTTCAGGAACATCTAGCTAAAGACCCTGTGGAAGCTTGCCTAGTCAACTCCAACAAACATGATTTTGACAATGAAAGAAAGAGGCAGTTCAAAGCTGGGAAATAAGTCCACCTTTTCAGAGGAGTTTCGGTCAAAATTTGAAATTTTAGAGAGAGAAAAAATTTCTCCCCCCAAACCATCCATTAAAGAACCTTCAATTCTTGAATTTAAACCTTTATCTTCTCATTTGAAATATGTTTATTTGGATGATTGTAAATCGTTATCAGTGATTATTTCCTCTGACTAGACAGATTTGATGGAAGAAAAGCTGTTACGAATTTTGAAGGCGCATAAGCAGGCATTTGCATGGAAAATAGCTGATATAAGGGAAATTGTACCATCCATGTGCATGCACAAAATTCTTATGGAAGTACGATAGTCCATTGGTCCAACCACAAACAAGGCTGAATCGAATTATGCAAGAAGTCGTCAAGAATGAGGTGATTAAGCTCCTTGATGCATTTATTATCTATCCTATTTCTGATAGCACTTGGGTTAGCCCAGTGCAAGTTGTTCCTAAAAAGGAAGGTATGACTATTGTCAAGAATGAGAAAAATGAATTGATCCCCACTATAACAGTTACTGATTGGTGAGTTTGTATATACTAGAGAAAATTAAATGATGCAACACTAAAAGATCATTTTCCATTACCATTCATTGATCAAATGCTTGACAGACTTGCTGGGCATGAGTTTTACTGTTTTCTTGATGGTTATTCTCGATATAATCAAATTGCCATAGCTCTTGAGGACCAAGAGAAGACCACTTTTACTTGTCCATATGGAACTTTTGCTTTTAGAAGAATGTCATTTGGAGTGTAATGTACTAGCAACATTTCAAAGATGCATGACGGCAATTTTCTATGATATGGTTGAGAAGTTTCTTGAAATATTCATGGATGATTTTTCTGTTTTCGGTTCATCTTTTGATTCATGTCTACATCTCTTGACTTAGTGTTACAAAGATATCAAGAAACACACCTTGTGGTAAATTGGGAAAAATATCACTTCATGATGCAATAAGGTATTGTACTCGGTCACAAAATTTCTCACAAAGGGATTGAAATGGACGGCGCAAAGGTGGCAATGATTGAAAAATTATCTCTACCTACCTCTATAAAGGGCATTAGGAGTTTCCTTAGGCATGCTGGATTTTACAGACGATTTATCAAAGACTTTTCAAAAATCTCGAAACCTCTCTGTAATCTTTCGAGCAAAGATGTTGCATTTGATTTTAATGTTGAATGTCTGCAGGCTTTTGTAACGTTAAAGAAGAAGCTGATCTCTGGACCTATAATGGTAGCACCTAATTGGAGCTTATCGTTTGAATTAATGTGTGATGCCAGTGATCTAGCCATTTGTGCAGGCCTTGGACAAAGGAGAGATAAGATTTTTCACACCATTTGCTATGCTAGTCGAACTTTTAATGAGGCACAACAAAATTATACTACCATCGAAAAAGAACTTCTAGCTGTCGTATTTGCGTTTGATAAATTTCATTCTTATCTTTGCATGACCAAGGTGATTGTTTATACTGACCATTCAGCTCTTATATACCTTCTTGCTAAAAAGGATGCCAAACCAAGATTGATCTGATGGGTCCTTTTATTGCAAGAATTTGATCTCGAAATTTGGGACAATAAAGGAGTTGAAAATGTAGTAGCTGACCACTTGTTTAGAATTGAGCAGTCTCAATCTACTCAGCTGTGTGAAATTAATAAGGAATTTCCCGATGAACACCTCTTTGTTATTTCTGCTTATGCACTCCCTTGATATGCAAATTTTGCTAATTTTATTGTTACAGGTATTCTTCCTGAAAATCTTTCTTTTTATCAAAGGAAGAAATTTTTGAATGATGTCAAGCATTATCTTTGGGAAGAACCTTACTTATTCAAAGTTTGCGCACATCAACTGATAAGAAGATGTGTACCAGAGGAGGAGATGACCTCAATTCTACATCACTGTCATGATAGAGAGGCAGGCGGTCACTTTGGACCAACCAAAACAGCATCCAAGGTACTTGACTCTGGTTTTTACTCTCCAACTTTGTTTAAGGACGCATATGCATATGTTCGTGTTTGTGATCGATGCCAGAGAACTGGAAACATATCCCGAAGAAATGAAATGCCCTTCAACAATATTCTTTGATGTTTGGGGTATTGACGTTATGGGTCTATTTCCAAGTTCTTGTTTCAACCAATACATTCTTGTGGCTGTCGATTATGTTTCCATACAATGATTCTCGAGTTGTTATTCGATTTTTAAAGAAGCATATCTTTAACAGATTCGGTACTCCTTGAGCTATCATTAGTGATGGTGATACCCATTTTTGTAATAAACCTTTTGCAAATATTTTGCGCAAATATGGTGTTATGCACAAAATCGCCACCCCATATCACCCACAAACAAGTGGTCAAGTTGAGGTTTCTAATCGCGAAATAAAGAGAATATTAGAGAAAATGGTTAGAACCTCTAGAAAAGATTGGGCTTTGAAACTCGATGATGCATTATGGGCATATAGAACTGCTTTTGAAATATCTATTGGCATGTCTCCATATAGACTAGTTTTTGGAAAAGCATGTCATTTACCTGTTGAATTGGAACATCGTGCTTATTGGGCTACTAAGTTTCTTAACTTTGAAATGCAAGATGTTGGAAAAAACAGGTTGTTACAATTGAATGCATTGGATGAGTTTCGTAGCCAAGCCTATGAAAATGCCAAGATTTACAAGGACAATACAAAGCTATGGCACGACAAGCACCTCACGAAACAAGAATTCCATAAGGGGGATTTCGTGCTATTATACAACTCCAGGTTAATACTGTTTCCAGACAAATTGAGATCCAGGTGGTCGGGACCTTTCCAGGAGGTCAAAGTATTTCCTTATGATGCAGTTGAAATCTGAGATGCACATAGAGGGACCTTCAAAGTTAACAGACAACGCCTAAAGATTTACACCGATGAGGAATTGAGTACTGCAAAAGACTCCATTCCATTACAAGAGCCAGGGTCCTAAGCATGACAAAGTCTAGCTATAGACTATAACTAAAACGCTACTTGGGAGGCAACCCAAGTGTGATGCACTCGTCACTTATCAGATTTGCATTTCTTTCCCTTTCTCTCATTTTGTTTGTGTGTATTTGCATGCTATTTGTGAGTTTTTCTCTTCATGATCACGTTACATTGGGGACAATGTGAGATTTAAGTGTGGAGGAGAGATTTAGGAATTGTGTAAAAAAAAATTGAAAAAAAACAAAATTTAAAAATAAAAAATAAAAATGAAAAAATACGGAAAAATGTTTCACTGGTTACAGTTTTACAATTGTTAGAAGAAGAAATCAATTACATTGGAAAATATTTTAGCATGATTGGATAAATTGACTTACAACTTGAAATGAATAAGTGTAGCGATCAAATTCAAAGTGTGTAGATGAAAATTGGTAGACATGGACTTGGTGAACTTTTGAGCCATCGGATTGAACAAGCATGTCAATCTTTTTCTTTGCTGAGTGATGTCCTTTTGTGAATTTGTATCTCTAGAACTTGTTGTAAACCTTTTTGAGATTACAATAATGTATATACATGAAGATGATAAAGGCATTCTTAAAACAAACACCACTATAACAAAAAAAGAGCCAACCTGGAACAAATGAATATTTTGTTAACCCTTTGAGCCTTCTTGACTATTCTTCAAAAGTCTACTCATTGAACTTCAAATTATCATTGAACTTGTGGAGCATGGTATGTCACTTTGAGATATGGGTAGATATGAAAGAAGTATAGGAAAAATCACTATATAGTTTTGGAAAGTGGTGAAAATAAAGAAGGTTGAAAAAAACCGAAAAAAAAGTCTTGAGTTGAAGAAAAATCAATTGAAAAATCAAGAAATATTGAAATCTCTTCAGTATGTTGAAGGATGCATTGCTTTCATGATTAGTTGAGTAATTACTGTACTCCACTTGTTCCTTCATTCTCAAAAATTTATAATCATGTTTATCTTTTGCATTTTCCTCAAACATTTTGTAACCCAAAAAGGCCTTTTGATTCATGTATGCATATTTACTAGTAGTGGAGAATTGGTAAACAAGCAAGCTTATGGTAGAGCATGTTCATAAATAGAACCTGAGGTAAACACTTACTTGAAAATACTTGAGAGTAAGCAACTTTTATGTGAGAGTTCTACCAATTTATTCTACTACATTTTGAATAAACTCGCTCCCTAATTCATTATTGAGATGTCTAGAAAATTGATTCATGATGTGTTATGACGCTGAAATATGTTATTGGTATTTGTCTCATAGTGTTGTAATCCTGGACATCATTGAATTTTTTATTTATTTTGTGGACAAATCATCTGAAAACCCTCACGAGACAACACTCGTCCACTAGGGATCACTTAGGGGTTTAACAGCTTGTTGCATATGCTAAATGCAATCGTGATTCCTACGAAAGTGAGTCGTAATTTGTTTTTCCTTATTTTGCTCGAGGACGAGCAAAAGTTAAGTGTGGGGGAATTTTTGGGGTCATTTTAACTTAGCATTTTCTTGAATAATTGGATAAAAATATATTAAATATGATTATTTTGTCAATATCTGTCAGTTTTTCTATTTTGTCCACCTGCTCGATACACAAGAATGTATCTGAAATATTGAAGACATCTATATCCAACATTATTGAGTTTTCAAATGGACCATTTGCTTCAGTTCAAGGCTTGAATCCAGCAGACAATGTTCTGAGGTGAAAAACTGTGTTGGAATATGTGACTTTTGCTCATAGCAAAATCAATTTCGTCCGGGGAATCAAGCTTCAGTTCACAGAAGCACTGAAAGACACATCTGCTGCATAAACTAATTCTCGAGTCTCATGAAGACATGGAACTGGAAGGTCTTCATCCAGCCAAGGCTAGAGGCCCAAAACAAGGTGGAGGCCCAAAACGGTTTTGAAACCCAAAGTGTCCACTAGCACCATCTCTTTTGGTGGGTTCTTCAGCTTCCAGAAGATCATGCGCATTCAGTTTCCTTGCTTCTTCGATTTCCATGAACACGCCCATCGGAACAATAAGATCATGCGCATTCAACCACAGGCGTGTTCCAGAAGATTGGATTTTGTGATTATTTTTTCCATGTGCGTGTTCCAGAGATTAGATTTGTCAGATTTGCTAGCATCCTTGTTGATGTGTTGAATTCCTGATTTTTATCTATAAAAGACGACAGGCTGAGAAGAAAAGGGAGAGGACGGACAGAGGAAGATAATATACATTACCTTGAGCTGGGTTTTCAAGAAACCAGGCAGCAGCCAACCGACCCATCAAGAGAAGCCAGCCGACCCATCAAGAGCACGACGGACCACGACGGAGAGAGGGGACGGACAGAGCACGATGGACCACGACGGAGAGAGGGGACGGACTGAGCACAACGGACCATGACGGATTAAAGGGATAGACAGAGCACGGAGAAAGGAGGATGACGACGGCTGACCCATCGAGAAAGGAGGACGACGACTCGCCAATGGACCATATCCAGCAGCCAGTCCCATACCCAAATTACATCCGGCCCAAATTAAAAGCCCAAAGGCGGTGGAGGCCAAGCAGCATCAGTCCAGGCACAAATCAACCATTGGTGCACTTTTTCTTAAATATATATTCCCTTTGAAATTCATGTTGGTTGGTTCATTAAATATTCTGCTTTGTTCTCCAAACATTAAATTCATGAACTAAAATTTCTTAAAGTTAAGGTAAAGGTTTGTTGATTCATGAATATGCATTGCTATTAAGCTATGGTTGATATGACTATCATGATTAAGTGGTTATTACGCTCTTAATGTTTTCATAAGATTAATCACCTTGTGAATATTATGTTTCGTGCAATTGAAACAGAAAGGAGATATTATATGAATGCTCAAGTAATAAACACTATGGATTAAATTGATATAAAAAATTATATAACTTGATACATGCAGTAGTTATAGGCATAGATGTCTAAATTCCTAGGTTGAAAACTAGAGGATTTCACAAATCTTAATGCATTAGTGCTTTATTAAATTCATATTAGAAATAATATGGGTTGTTAAATAAAAATAGCGTTGATATAGCTCGAGAGAGAATATTAATGGTTTCAGGAAATACTGCTGTCACATCAGAACACAAGTCATAGTCACGCTAATATTATATTGAAGTGAATTTGCAAATGTAAGCCTTAGCACCTATCATTTTGTTTAAACTCATTCTATTTTATCTGTATTGGTTTAGACAATCATCAATTATTTCATTGTCTAGATAAAACGAGGATAACATAATTTCGGTACTTGTTTACACAATCCATGTGGGTTCGACAACCCGGTATTTATTTACGAAATATTACGCGACCAGTGCACTTGTTGTTTTATCAGTTAAAATTACATTGGCCACTATTCAAGATGGTTTGGGCAATACAACGGGAACAAGACAGATTATGGATAAGGTGGCTTAATGCGCATTACCTGAGAAGGAGGTCCATACGGAGATGTGAGAAAAAACAAGGATAGTCTTGGCTTTGTCGATGCTTCTCCAAGCTCAAGATATGATGCTGCCCTATGTGATGGTAATGGTGATTGGTGAATGATAATGGGATGGCAACATGGAGAGGACGAAAGGAATACACAGTCAGTTTGGGATATAAAGCATGAAAAAGTGAGAAACCAACCTTCTTCTGGTGCAATATGTTATGAGACAAAGAGATAAGACCAAGATGGTCTTTTGTGGCTTGGCTGGTTGCCAAAAATAGAATCAGAACAAGGCAATGGCTATGCATGAAGGGGATGATAACTGATGATAGATGTGTGTTGTGTGGCAAGGAGATTGAAACTCGAGAGCACCAGAAGCTGAAGGTTGTTCTTCCTGTGTGACTATGTGCAGGAGGTTGTCCAACCAATACTGCAGAAGCTGCACCAGAAAGCACTGGGATGGGAGGACTGGATGAACTGGATGGGGAAGGTAGCAAAGGGGAAATTAAACATGGCCATAAGGAGAAGAGAAGCAAGTGCCGCATTGATCTATGCGATCTGGACTAAAAGAAATAGGTGGATCTTTGATGCCACAACTGCAAAACCTCTGAACTTAAGCAGTAGTAAAATAAATGTGCTTAATTATGTTATGACTAAAAGAGATTCCAAGTGGAATACTGAGGTAGAAGTGACAATTTAAACACTGCTGAAACCTCTGAACTCTAGAGGTTCAAGAGAAGCTCTGTAAACATGCGAGGAAGCTAGTAGTTATGTGATTGAGTTGAGTACGAAAACACACGAGTAAATAACTAACAGTGACTCAGTTATGTGATTAAGGTAAACCATTAAGCAAGGAAAATAAGGATGGATGATCTTTTTCTTTTAATGTTGAAGGATAAAAGATCATGAGTGTCAAGCTGTGAAGTGTTGGCTACGACCCTTTTGTTTTCAGATAGTCAGTGAAGCAGGAAATATATGCGAGAACAAATTAATTTCTGCTGCTTTTGGTTTATGTTCTATTGATTTTGACGAGGGAGCAGCAGAAAAAGAAAATGTCCCTGCCATTTCTTCTTGACTGCAGAACATTTCCCCTTTGGTCCCCGTAATGGTTTTAGTTTCTTATTTCCTTTGGACTTAAATTAGATTCATAGGTTGCATTAACCACTTCGCAGACAGATATGGAGCTTTATTTCTTCTGAATTTTTTACAAGCATTATCATGTTAGTTGAGCTTTTCTTGGTCTATTCATCAACTTATCACAAATCATGTTCATGATTGAACCGTGTGTTAATATGCTATAAATGCAAGTCACCTTAAGAATAATAAGAAATAAGAGAATTCAACGTTTTGGTTGCAAGTTTTATGTTTAGTTGGAATTATCTTTACTTTAGGATGCTCCCACACAACCTGCATTGGTGATCGCTTATTTGGTGGTAACGACTCAATGGGACCTCACCGGACATGCCTTGGTCCTCATGTGCCGCTTTTAGAATAAGTCGAGAACATGCGGAAGATTGCCCCTCATCTCAAGGCACTTTTACAAATTAACATATCTGTATGCTGTTGATCTGAATACGCTACAAAATATGATATATCTATATCCGTGTAAGAGGAACTGATTGACTTCCTTCACCTTACTGCTAACTAGAAGCGTGGAGGACACCTTGTGATTCTTGGGTTTAGTTTCTGTCCTCTTTAAATCTCAACTTAATAATTTAATCCATCAAATATATGAACACCAGATTATGCTGACCTCTGATCTCCTGCAATGTCTATGTTTGCTCATCGCATGGCAATGTATACTTGATTGTGTTTCCTGACTGAAATATCTGAAATTAGGGTCTTTCAGAGACAACAAGGCTCATTTTTCTTACATGTCCCCCAGAGAACCAGGAGAAAATCCGTGAAGCCACAAGGTCATCTTGTAGACACTTTTATTTTACCTTGAACTAGAGTCGCTAAATTCTAACTTGGTAATTGGTGACTCCTGATGTTGCAGTGGAATATTTGACACCCTAGTTCGAACAAATGAACTATGCAGAAGGTATTCGGATGCTTGTATAGCTTTGTGCAAAGATCTGTCCATCAAAGTGATTGATTTATGGACTGCGATCCAGAAGAGGGATGATTGGTTGACCACTTGTTTCACATATGCTTTCCCATCCGTTCTATCGATTTAGAGTGATCCTAGATGTCTAGCTCGGCAGTTCCCATTAAAATTTGATTGAGTGGTCAAGACACTCATGAATTCAGTGTATGACCAATGAACCAAGCTTATCTATGTACTGCATTACTCTCTTATCATATATCTGCAGTGACGGCGTTCATCTATCTGCTGAAGGAAGAAAAATAGTTGTGGAAGAGATGCTGGAAGTGATGAAGGAAGCTGATTGGGAGCAAAGTTTGCATTGGAAGTCCATGCCCACTGAATTCGCAGAAGACTCTCCTTATGATGGACAAACTACATTAAATTGTTCGGAATGGACATTCCACCGCGAAATCGAATGGGACTAAGCTCTGTTGGATAATTCCTCATACGCAATTATGTTAGAATGTGGAAAATTCGGTGAAACGATGTAGCTCCAGTGAAAAGCTTATAAGAAGGAAAAATCACAATGAGAGCAAGGGAAGTACATAAATCGTTTCTTTTCATTTCATGTTTGACACTTCTGTTTTTCATTTTTTGGTCAAATTTTGGTAGTTCTGTTTATTCATCATTACCGAATAATTAGCTCATGTTTTTTCTCATTTGATGCGTTAATAACGGTGGACTGTATGCAATAGGATCAATGCGTTAATAACAGTTTAACATGGTATGTGCAAGATACGTACTCAATCATTACGCACCTAAACATAGCCATCGTATGTGCAAGATACGTATTCATTGTATTGACAACTTTATTGAACCCATATTTCTGCAGTTTCATCTTAAGCAGTTGTGCGATAAGCCCCAAGAGAATATGTCCTAAATATTAATCATGCACAAAGAAGCATTCCTTCTTCTCATAGTTTTTAATCCTGAACCCATGGGTTCTTATTTGGCTTGCCAACATCTCTAACAGCTTCCCAAACAACACTATTGCATTTCAACCCTGAGCCTAAAGCGATTTGCCAGACCCTATTGCCTCTCTTGATCTTCCCTTGCATCTCCAAATAAGCCAATTCGTACCAAATGCTACTGCTAGAAGTATTACCGAATCTTTCCAATGTCTTTCTTGACGCTTTCATGTATTCATCCGTGATGTCCAAGTTCTTCTGTATCTCGTCGAGAACCTTCTTGCTGTTTGCCAGTATGCAGATGTGATCGAAGACCAGATTGTAGTTTGTATTACATGGCTTGGACTTGTTGTGGGATAGCATAGGGGTGAAGAACTTAGTCTTATCCGAAAAGCGCACAGGATTAGGATTAGGAGTCGTGATGCTTTCCTTCAACACATGTGCACCTAGCTTGATCACGTCTTTGCTAATGGAAAGACTTTGAGTTCCTTCTGCATCTTGCTTAAGGTATACACTCTGCATTCTTTCGTCATTCGTACTTTTCTGGTAGCGAAAAACCTGGTCCAATCAAGAAAATAGTCATTCAACCCTTGAAAAGAGTGAATGAACTTGGACGGGATATATAAAGGAACAAGAAAATGGGTAATTCTTGAAAGTACCTGCTTCAATCTGTACTTGGCTCTCCACCAATCATTTCTTCCGTTTGCCAGCAACATAGTGGCTGCACCCATTCTTAGGAAGCAGTTTGGAACAATCATATCGACATCCTTTCCTGTATACCAAGTGTAGGACACAATCTCCGTGCTTATAACCAATGCATAAGTGCCAGGGTGCGCAGCCAGCATGTCACGTGCGAGGCCAATAGCAATCACGCCTGCGCCACAACCCATGCCTCCAAGATTGTAGCTTATGGTGTTGTGCTTAAACTTGTAGTGGTTCATTACCATGGCCGTCAGTGAAGGTGTTGTACTGAACATGCCACAATTGAGAATCAGGATCTTGATGTCCTTGGAGCAGATGCAAGTGTTCGAAAATAGGTCGTCAATGGCACCAAAGATAACTGAAGCTGCCTCCTCGCGGCTGTTGTTAAGAGACTTCTTGAAGCCTGGCTGAAAGATAGTTTGGTGAGGTAAGTAGGACTCGTCCCCGATACCAGAGTTCTGTAAAATTCTTTGCTGTAAGTTGAGCGTTGACTCTTCGAAGTTGCCAGATTTTCTCGCCAGCTCTATGTATTTGTCCTTCGAAACCTGTATGCATTTATGCTCTGCTAAGTTTTGGGAAAATACATACAGCAACTATGGAAAAGGGATGATAACGCGTCACCTTGAACTCACTCCGGGGACAATAACAAGCATAATCAACCAAATATGTAGGGCGAGTCCTTAAATAACCAAACCCATATAGAACAACACTGAGCAGCGCAATCAAAATGATTACATTCTTGTTAGTAAAGACGAGGTTATAACTCTTCAAAGAAATGTCCCACTCCCAAGTGCAGTCGCCTAGAACAACTCCTAATATCACAACAAGAGGCGCTATTGCCCAAAACCACCGATGGTTAATCCGATACATATAGCTCAATCTCGCTTGCATCCAATCACACGAACTCTCAGTGTTTCGCAATCCATGTCTATTAGCCACCATGAAGTTTTGTGATCCATCCTGAATTCCACACTTCAGATTGGATGTCTGTTCGCCTGGAGGGTACTCGTCATTGGTAGTTTTCATACTTGTCCAGTGCTTAATCTTTGTGGCAGAGCAAAAGAAGCCGGTGCCAATAATTACTAAAGCTGCTAAACATATTAATAGAGCTGAAGCAAGCATTTTCTGCATGAAGAAGGCTGAATTGCATGTTTAGAGCTGCATAGCGTGTAGGGATGACCAACATGTTATAGATTGTTGCGCTTCTTTAAAACATATGATTAACAACCATGTGTGTTAAGTATAGTATTAAGTATTTTTTGCCGCGCATCAACTAGTTACACTTAAAAGGCTATTAAAACAGAGATCGAACCGCTTACGGAACTGCTACTGAAATCGATAAATCGAAACCGACTGAACCGATTATTAAATGGTTCGTTTTTTATTTACAAAATAAAACCGCATTTTAAAATTGAACCGAACCATGAAACCGATTAATCGAACCGTTTATTATTGACTATCGAACAGTTTAAAATTAGTTGTCGTAATTATTTTACATAAGACTGTTAAGTTTAAATATCAAACACATCACATTATTTTAAACCAGAGATAACATAATAACCTTACTATGTGGATATTGTCTTTATTTTTATTTTATTTTTTTGTTAGAAATAAAAATATAAGGTTCAATCATATTTTTTTTATTTTATTCGTCGAATTTATTTTATTTGGTTAATAAGAAAATCATTTGTTCATATACTTTTAGTATAATTTATGTCGTTCTTTTTTTAACTCAATATGTTTAATTTATTTTTGCAAACATATGTAGTAAAAATTTATAAAGTTATTTTAATGAAAGATATATATAAATAGAATCTTAAATTATTTAAGACGAATCCATAAAACCGTACAAACAAAATAGTTTAAAAATTGAAAAAATTGAACCGATTAATAAATGATTTTGATTTGGATTTTCAAACTAACTAATTAATGAGTTCGGTTTTGATTTTGGGTTGTAAAAGCCGAACCGTAAAAAAATCAAACCAATTAAACCGAACCGAGCCGATTAACACCCTTCGTTACACTGTTACAATGAATAATATTATCATGTTCTTGGCAAATAGAATGTTCTCCTAGATATCATCTCATGAAAGATAGAATATAGTATTTGTAGAATTCATAATTATTCTTGTTCTTTCCTAGTTTAGAGTGGTCGATCTCTGAAATATTATATTTTCTAATTAACTAAATTGTAATCGTACTTTATCTTATACTTGGATTATTTTATAAATATAAAATACATTTTCATCAATAATATATCTTAGTCTCCTCTCTCACTTCATTTCATAATATGATATCGAGTATACGATCCTGATCTAACTTAATTTTCTTCCAATGATGCCTTACAACTAGGTTGAATCTTAGACCTTACAACTAGTTTGCAAAAAACATATAATCCGCTGCATAATTTTTAAATGAACCTATTCACCACCTCCCTCTCTAAGTTGAATCTTGGACCTTACACATGTATCTACCTATTTTTGAATCTCAGCATTTCCTCAATATGAGTGTCTCCACTACTGCTTGAGAAGTTTTACTTTTTCATCTGATTTCTTTAGCTCATCTTGAGCTTTGGCTAGGTTACTTTTGATCTCTTTGTATGCTAGATTGTATTTTTCTTTGAGATTTATAATATGTTCAAGATTCTTTTTATTTTCCCTTGAGAGAGAAATAAAGTTTTCAGAGATTTCTTGAATTGCTTTCTTTCTAAGTTAGAAAAATCAAATATCTATTATTTTTCTTCATTTTTTTGCCATGAGAAAGAGATCAGCATTTGAGATTCCTTCTTCATCATCAGAGTTTGTTCGCTCCAAGTCTTACCATCATAGGCTTTGCTCTTTTCCTTTCTACCAGGGTTCCCCTTGTTGTATTCCTTTTTATAACTTTGTGCAGATGGTTTCTATGTAGGTAGTTTGCATTATGCAGCAAACTCATTTGGCTTTTGGTAATTGTTGCGGACTTCTTTCTCTTCTTCTTTAGCTTTTGTAGAGAGATTCTTCCTCACATTCTTCTTTTTGAATAATTTTCTGAACTTCTTGTTCATCATTCTAAGTTCTTCTGATATAATTTGTTCACTTGCAAACGAGGTCTCATTTGATTCCTCCTCTGCCATTGATCTCAGGATTTTCCCTTGAGCCTTGAAAGCTAGAGTTTTTTTCTCGGCCTCATCAATTTGCCTCTTTTGCTCAACTTCAAAATTATATGTATGCAGCACACTATATAGTTAAGGTAAGGGCATCTTGGCTAGATCACTAGACTCTCTTATTGTTGTGGTCTTTGTCCCCCAGACCTCACTAAGTGATCTCATGAACTTCAGGTTGATTTCCTTATTATCAAAATTCTTTCCCAAAGTCTTGAGATTATTGATGAGTACATTGAACCTCACATAGAAACTGGTTAGGTTCTCATCTGATCTCATTGACACCTACTCATACTGCTCCATTAGAACATCCTTCTTGTTTTCTTTGATTTCATTTGTTCCTTCCTTTTTGAGCAGTGGAGCATCTCATGCTTCATTTGCAGTGATCGTATAAATCACTTTTTCAAACATGTCATCATCAAAATCTTTGAATATTTGATTCCTTGCCCTCCTGTCCACCAATACTAGATCTCAGTCTTCTCTTGTCCAAAGTGATTTGGGCTTGTTTATTTCGTTGTTTGTATCAATTGGATCTGGCATCTTTGATAGTATGGTCCTTCAATGATGATGTCATGCATTCTTTCATCTATGGAATCCAAGTGTACAACCATCCTCAGCTTCCGGTGATTAAACTTATCAAATGAACATACTGGTGTCTCTCCGTTGTTGGGGCATTTGGGTAGCTTTGGAGGAGCCACATTTTATTTACAAAATAAACTGTTAGTAACTTCTTGTAAATTTAAATCTAAAAATATGACCTTTTTTCCAAAACTGTTAGGTCTGAAAGTCAGGCTTTGATACCAATTGTTAAAACCACATGTTCAACCTAGAGAGGAGGTAAGTAGGTTGAACTAACTTATATCAGTACAGTGCAGCGGATTTGTGCATATGAACACTAATGTTCTTTGCATACTACTAAGGTAGTCTGCAACCAAGACTCAAACTATGCAAGTTTGTCTCTGTTTTGTTGTAATAATTAATTTCTAACCGTTTTAAAGGCACCAAACAATTAAAACAAGTAAAGAATACAAGATTTATACTAGTTCAGACACTCATTATCAACTGATAATCGAGGACTTAGTCTAGTTTTCCCTTGGTGACCATTTAGTCAATACAAGAGGTGAGTTCACTATCTTCTTGTTTGTGACTTACAAGATAACCTCTTTTACAAGCTAGCTGACTTGTCAAAAGATTAAAAACCTAGATCTTTGCACAGATCCTTGATTAGACTTTGCTGTAACTTTTATTCGTCTATGCAGACTAGTGAACTTTCTTTCCATTTCTTTCTCAATTTACCTCACTAAAGACTAGTCTAGACTAGTCTACACTAAAGAACAGAAGCTACAGCAGAGTCCAGTGAAGAATTTGTGCAAGGATCTGGTTTTTCGTCTTTTAACAAGTTAGCTAGTTTTTAAAAAGGGTTGTCTTGTAAGCCATAAAAAAGAAGATAGTGAATTCACCTTTCGATGCGAATAAACTGGTCACCAAGGGAAGATTGGACTAATTTGTCAATTATCAGTTGATAACGAGTGTCAGAACCAATATAAATTTTGTGTTCTCTACTTGCTTTCAATGCTCTGTGTTTTTAGAACTGTTAAAAATTAATCACTATAGCAAAATAAAGATAAACTTATACAGTTTGAGTCTCCACTACAATCTTAGTGGTCTACAAAGAACATCAGTGTTCAAATCAATTAATCCACTGTGTTGCACTAATAAAGCTTAAATCAACCTATTCACCTATGATAGGAATGTGCAATCCCTCCAATTGTATAAAAATTGATGTAACAAACCTGAGATATATTAGTCATAATGTAGTTCGTGTGTTTAGGCTAGAAGTTAAGTAGGTAGTTGCAGTCTAGGTTGGATGCTGGAGAGTAGACGACTACAGATTATGGAGATCAGATGAGCCACCAAATACAAACTACTACAAAGGATTTTGGATAAACAACTAAGACATTGATGAGCAACAAAAGAACGTCAAAGGCTTCAGGATATAGGATTGAGCTTGTAAACAAAGACCAACACATAATGCATCAATGTGTAGCAGATCTAGGTGCAAACGAGGTTGCAATAGCGACGGGTGCAGACGACGTCTCACAGTACAGTATACAGACTAAGGTGCAGCAGACTAGGTACACCAGAGATGGTTGCTGATGGTGGGGTCAAAGGTCTGGAGTCACTCAAAAGAAGATTTGAGTTAAAGCAACAATGACACAAATTCTGGAGTTAGTGGACTGCCAACATCAGAAACAAGATAGTGGGGGACACGAGTGGCAAAGTGTCAACATCAGAAACAGTGCCATGGTTAAAAGGTTTGTTTCCTGAGCCTATAAAAGGAAACCGATGAACCTCTTTGAATAAGGTTGTTGAATTAGGATTGACAGGTAAGAGTTCAAAATAATCAACATTCAAAGATTACTCAAGAGAGATAAATTGAACGCCATTTGCAGTAGAGTTCAGATTACTGAATTTATGCGAAGATCTTGGGTCTTTATCTTTTGTACAAGTTGTTTAGCTTGTAAAAAGAAGTTATCTTGTAAGCTACAAACAAAAAGATAGTGATACTCACCTCTTGGTTTGACTACGCTGGTCACCAAGGGAAGATTACACTAAGCTCTTGCTTATCAATTGATAACAAGTGTCTGAACCAGTATAAACACTGTGTCTCTTACTTGCTTTCATTGTCTAGTATTTAGAACTGTTAAAAATCAACCTTCATAGCCAAAAAGAGGCAAATTCCAAGAATTGAAGTCTTCTGTAACAGACCTTGAAGTGTTAGCTATAGACCACCCAAGGGGTCTGCATAGAATCGTGGTCTGCAAAAATATAATCTGCTGCATAACCGTTTGTTTTTGTAAAGAACAATGGCACCACCAAAGTTTCCCAAGTGTCCTAACAGTGGAGAACTTCCATCATGCTCATTTGACAAATTCAACCATTGGAAACTAAGGATGCTTGCACATCTCAATTCACTAGAAGAAAGAATGCAAGACATCATCTTTGATGGACCTCATATTCTAATGATGCCAGATCCATTGGATCCAATGAAAGAAGTACAAAAACCGATTACTCTTTGGTCCAAAGAAGACTAGGATCTGGTGTTATTCAAATTCCTTGATGACAACATGTTTGAAATAGTGGTTCATAAAACCACTACAAAGGAGGCATGGAAAGCTCTACTACTAAGAAATGAAGGAACCAACGAAATAAGGGAGAACAAGAAGGATGTCCTAATGCAACAATATGAATTGGTCTCAATGAGATCTGATGAGAATCTGACTACTTTCTGTGAAAGGTTCAATAATCTCATCAACAATCTCAAAACCTTGGGAAAAACTTTCGAAAACAAGGAAGTCAACCTGAAGTTTGTGAGATCTCTTGGTGAAATATGGAGTACAAAGACCACAACCATAAGAGAATTCAGAGATCTAATGAAGATGTCTTTGGCTCAACTGTATGGTGTATTGCATACATATAATCTTGAAGTTGAGCAAAAAAAGCAAATTGATGATGGCAGAAAGAAGACCTTGGCTTTCAAAGCTCAAGAGAGAGTTCTAAAATCCATGGCAGAAGAGGAGATCAGTGATACTCGTCTCCAAGTGAACGAGATCTTTCTGAAGAACTGACATTGATGGGAAAGAAGTTCAACAAGCTATTCAAGAAAAAGAATTTCAAAAAGAACTTTCCCTAAAAAACAAAGAAAGCAGAAAAAGAAGTCTGCTACAACTCTGGCAAACCAGGGCACTCTGCTGTACAATGCAGACGACCAACACAAGACTCGTCTGTGCCTAAATTCAAGAAGGACCACAACAAAGGTACCTTTGTAAGAAAAGAAAGAGGCAAAGCCTATGCTGCAAAGACATGGAGCGATACAGACCTTGATGATGAAGATATTATATAAAATACTCAGCTATGTCTCATGGCCAAAGAAGATGAACAACAGCAGGCATTTGATCTTTCTGATTCAGATGCCACCATAGAGGCACTGATGAACGCCCTTCACGAAACCTCTGAGGACTTTATTTCCCTTTTAAATGAAAATAAAGAGAATCTTAAGCAGATTGCAATTCTCAAAGAGAAATACAATTTAATAGATAAAAAGACTAATAATAGTCTAATCTATACTCAAGATGAATAGAAAGAAGCAAATGCAATGAAACTTCTCAATGCAGTCGTGGAAACACTTTGAGAAACACTGAGCTTTTGAAGCAAGTAGAAGCATGGAATGGCAAGACTTTGTGTCTGCAAAAATTGCAGAATACTGGTCAATCCATTTATGATAAAACTGGGTTAAGATATAATGACTTGTTGTACAATAATGCAGACAAGAAAGTCATTACCAAGAAAGCAAAGCAGACTACTACAAAAACTGTGCAGAAGAGGAAGACCTCTACTGCTCAAATCCAAAAGGGCCGAAGCAGAATACCAATACAAACTTATCATAAAATGTAGAAGGCCAAGAATCATAAAAAGGGATTCAATGAAAGGCCTTATGAAGCTCAGCATGCACCTAACTACTCAGCATGGAACAAACCATACTCGAGATACATATGCTCATGTCAAATGCAACAGACATAGTGGAGCATACCACTAATAAGCACAAGACCAAAGGTCTACTGCTTTACCTATGGAAAAATTGGCCACAAGTCCTTTGAATTCTGGAATTCTCACAAGAAGATAATTCAAGCGTGGGTTCCAAAAGCTAACCAATGAGGAACCATATAAGTGGGTACCATGTACAAGCTCTCTATGTTTTCAATGCAGGAAAGACAAAGAGGTGTATGGTATCTAGATAGTGGATGCTCAGGACATATGATAGGGAACAAATCCATTCTTAAAGATTACAAAAAGGAACAAGGACCGCTTGTCATATTTGGAGGAGGAAAAACAGGTACAACTAAAGGTTATGGAACCCTTGGTATAGGTTCCTTAATCTTTAGAGATGTTGCTTATATTAAAGGCTTAGAACATAACTTGCTATCCATTAGTTAATTGTGTGATAAGAATTATGATGTATCATTCACCTATGATACATGTCAAGTAAAGGATAAAGTCACACAAAAAGTAAAATTACTAGGAATTAGAAAAGGAAATATGTATACAGTAGACTTTGACTCATGACAGTCAAATCAAATAACATGTTTTTACACTAAAGAAGCTAAAGATACAAACTGGCTATGGCACAAAAGATAAGCTTATCTTAACTTTAAAACTATGGCCAAATTATCCTCAGAAAACCTAGTAAGAGGACTCCCTCAAGCAAAGTTTAAAAAGGATAAACTATGTATACCATGTTAAGAAGGAAAGCAAACTAGAGCAAGCTTTAAACCCCTAAACTCTTCAAAATCAACTAGAATTCTGGAATTATTACATATGGATCTCTTTGGTCCAGTTGAGGTACAAAACTTAAACAGAAAAAAATACACTCTAGTTATAGTAGATGATTATTCCAGATATATTTGGGTAATATTTTTACATAAAAAGAGTGAAACTTATGATTTGCTGACAAGGTTTCTTAGACAAATACAAAATGAAAAAGGCATAGATGTAATAACAATTAAAAGTGATCATGGCACTAAGTTTGATCAAACAGAAGTAGATGTCTACTACAATGATCATGGAATTAAACACAACGTCTCAGCACCTAGAACACTTCAACAAAATAGTATTGCTGAGAGAAAAAATAGAACACTCATAGAAGCAACTAGGACAATGCTTTCTAATGCAAACTTATCTAAAAGCTTCTGGGCAGAAGCAGTCAATATAGCTTGCTACACTCAGAATAGATGCACACTTTACAAGCTTTATAAAAAGACTCCCTACGAATTATGGAAAGGAAAGACACCAAGTGTCAAATATTTTCATGCTTTTGGATGCATATGTTATATACACAATAATGACAAAGGCTACTTACAGATATTTGATCCTAGGACAGATGAGGGAACTTTCTTAGGGTATTCTACAAATAGCAAAGCCTGTAGAGTGTACAATAAAAGAACATACATAGTTGAGGAGTCCGTTCATGTATCATTTGATGAGTCAGAAACATTCATAAGAAGTGCAAATGTATTTGATGAGGAATGTATATGTAATGAACAGGCTACAGAAGAGGACATTAAAGCTGCAGACAAGGAAGAGTCGTCTGAAGAACAAACTCAACAACAATTAGAAACTAATGAACAAGATAAAAGAAGATGGATTAAGGCACATACATAGGATGACATAATAGGAGATAAGAATGCACCTGTGCAGACTAGAAGGGCAACAAATGCAGAATGCATGTCTACTTGCTTTATATCTGAAATAGAACCAAAGATAATAAGTGAAGCATTAAATGATCCAAACTGGGTAGATGCTATGCAAGGGGAACTAAATGAGTTCCAAAGAAATGAGGTATGATATCTCACACCAAGACCCAAAAACTATTCAGTTGTAGGCTACAAATGAGTATTTAGAAACAAATCTGATGAAAATGAAATAGTCATCAGAAACAAAGCTAGATTAGTTACAAAGGGATACTCACAACAAGAAGGAATTGATTTTGATGAAATCTTTTCCCCCGTAGCAAGATTAGAAGCCATAAGAATGTTTCTTGCCTATGCTGCTTATCAAGGTTTAAAGTTTATCAAATGGATGTTAAAAGTGTTTTTCTAAATGGAAAACTGCAAGAGGAAGTTTATGTTGAACAACCTCCTAGCTTTGAAGACTCCGAATATCCAAGATATGTATATGTGTTAGACAAAGCGTTATATGGATTAAAACAAGCACCAAGAGCATGGTATGAAACTCTCTCAATGTTTCTATGTGAAAACAAATTTGAAAGAGGTAAAGTAGATACCACTCTGTTTCTTAAGACGCATAAAGAACATATATTATTAGTGCAAATCTATGTTGATGATGTTATATTTGGTTGCACTAATAATAAACTTTATGAACATTTTACAAAATTAATGAAATCCAAATTTCAAATGAGCTTAATGGGGGGAACTTAAATATTTCTTAGGTCTTCAAGTATAACAATTAGATAGTAGAATCTTTATAAATCAGTCTAAGTACATAAAGAACAAAATTAAAAAGTATGGCTTAGAAAATAATGGTCATATGAAAATTCTCATGAGCACATCAATAAAGATAGATAAAGATAAAAATGGAAAGAAAATAAATCAAACCATGTATAGAGAAGTAATAGGGTCATTATTATACCTTACTGCAAGCAGACAAGACATTCACTATATAGTCTGTGTCTGTGTAAGGTATCAATCTGATCCCAAGGAATCTCACTATACAACAGTAAAGAGAATCCTAAGATATCTCAAAGGAACTCCAAACCTTGGTGTATGGTATCCTAGGGAATCAGATTTTACACTAACAGGATTTTCAGATGCAGACTTTACAGGTTGTAGGGTTGACAGGAAAAGCACAAGTGGAACATGTCAATTCATTGGTGCAAGATTGATTTCCTGGTGCAGCAAGAAGCAGACTACAATGTTAACCTCTACTACAGAAGCAGAGTACATATCTATAGGAAGCTGTGCTACATAAATACTATGGATGAGGTCATACCTTGCAGACTATGGTATGATATTCTCTGAAACCTCTATATTTTGTGACAACACGTTTATAATGGTAATTTCAAAAAATCCAGTTTTTCATTCAAGAAATAAGCATATTGATGTCAGATATCACTTTATCAGGGATTATGTAGAAAAAGGTCACATTAAATTAGAATACATATTACAAGAGAAAAATAAATTACAGATATTTTTACAAAACCTCTCGATGAGATAAATTTACTCAATTTAGAGGAGAATTGGGAATACTTGATTTCAAATAGTGAAACTCACCAAAAAGCTCTACTGCTTTACTGCACATGTAGAAAGCAAACTACCATCATTTTTAATGAAAACTAGCATTATTTCTTTATTGCTCAACTGCTTAGGTCACAAGTGGAGAGCAGACTAGAAGTAATATTGTTCTGTTACATCTATTTTATGAAAAGAACTTTATACGTTACAAATCTGATTCCTAAAATTATGTAACGGTCAAATCATGGCTGGCACTGCTTAACGGCTAGAAAATACTGTCAACAGTCATAATCTTACAACGAGTATAAAAACTGAAAATTTTCAATTGGAAAATCACTTTACTCTAATACTCTCTCTCTCTAAGAATGCTCTCACTCTCTCTCTAAGCATTTGAGCGCTCTATTACACAAATTCAAAAACCCTAACTCTCTGAAATCTTTTGAATTCGATTTCTAAACTCTATAATTCTTTAAAATCTTTTGGAAAATGGCCAACACACCCTCAAACACATCCTAAAAGAGCCTCAAGTCATCTGAAGAACAAAAGAGCCCCACAAAGAAGATCGAATTGTAGACTCGAGTCGTGTTCGATTTCAGCACTATTTGAGAAGAATCAGATGAGGTGAAGGACGTAGCTGACCTAATCCAAGAGGCAGGACTCAAGTATCTATGTGAACAAACAACAGGATTTATGGCAATGAAGTTTTGGAATTCATCGAAAAGGCTAAAGTTGCAAATGACCTACAAATGATAACATACACCTCTACTCCAAAGACAATGGACATCATCATAAAGCCAGAAGATCTTGCATAGCTCTTCAATCTGTCAAATGAAGTGTAAGGTCCAAGATATAACCTAGAAGGGGGATGAATAGGTTAATTTGAATTTTATCAATTTTATGCAGCGGATTATGAGTTTGCATACCGCTGTTTTATAAAGACTACTTGAGCAGTCTGTAGCTAACAGTTCAAGGTCTACTACAAAGATTCTAATTCTTGGAATTTGTCTCTGTTTGGCTATAAGGGTTGATTTTTAAAAGTTCTAAATATCAAGCAATGAAAGACCCACGATCTTCACACAGATTCAGTAATCTGAACTCTGTTGTAGAGTGTGTTGTTCTTACAGACTAGTGAACTCTTCTTTTCATAATTCAATTCTCTTAAGCAATCTGTGAACGTTTGATTGCTTTTACACGCTTGCCTTTTAATCCTTATTCAACAACTTTCTTCAAGGAGCTTCATTGGTTTCCTTTTGTAGGCTTAGGAAATGAACCTACTGTAGCTTGACACTGTTTCTGATACTGACATCTTGCCACTCGTGTCCCCCACCATCTTGTTTTTTATGTTGTTAGTCTACTATCTCTAGAATTTGTGTCATTGCTGCTTTAACTTAAATATTTGTTTGCGAGACCTCTGACCCCACCATCAGCTACCACCTCTGCTGCACCTTAGTGTACATACTATATTGTGAGACCTCATCTGCACCAGAGTCCCTGCTACAACCTCGTCTGTACCCAGATCTGTTACATATTGATGCATTCTATGTTGGTCCTTGTTTGCAAGCTCAGTTCCTAGATCCTCAAGACTTTGAAGTTCTTTTGTTGTTCATCAATGCCTTAGTTGTTTATCCAAAGCCCTCTGTAGTAGTCTGCATGTGGTGGCTCATCTGATCTTCATCATCTGCAGCCGTTTGCTCTCCAGCATTTAACCTAGACTGCAACTATCTACTTGACTTCTAGCCTAAACAACCTAACTGCATTATGATTTATACATCTCAGATTTGTTACATCAATTGCTATATAATTGGAGGGATTGCACATTTCTATCAATCTCCCCCTAAATTGATGCTAACAAAAATTCCTATGTAAAACAACAAGTTTGCTCTTTTTCTTGTACTTCAGAATTTCATTGTTTTTCGTTTTACAAACCAAAAACATAAAGAAATGGAAAGAAAGGGCAGTAGAGATTTTAAACTTACCTTTGATGCTCATTTCCTTTGCTGCGTTTGTGTTTGTGTTCTTTCTCTGATTCTTTTCTGTATTTTCTCGATCTTTCCTCTAAATCTATGTGTCGTCTGCATTCATCATGAGACTGTTCTTGATTATGTCTGTGCCTTTTAGCAGACCTTTTCCCTTTCAAAGGAATGTTTCCTCTTGGTTGCATAAGACTTCTCCCCCTGAGTCTCAGCTGGGGTCTTCTATTGCTCTACTGCAGGAGTCCTTTGTGCTTCTTTTGCAGCTTACTTCTCCCCCTTTTTGTTTGCTTCTCCTCCTGAATGGTAAGGGATTCAATGGCAGTCCGCACAACCTGAAGTTTAGAGAAGATATTCTTCTGAACTACTTCAAACTTGGTTTCAAGGAGTCCAAATTTGGTGTCATTGATGCATAGGGTTTCATCAAGTTGTTACCTTGTTTTTTGCAGTTCCTTTTGAGCGATTTGCAGTTCCTTTGCCATTCTTCTAAGATCTGTTTGCGTTGGCTTTTGAATATGTTGAGATTTGTTGAGATTTGAGGAGCTCAACTTGTATTATTGGAGATTGAGGGAATTTTCTCTCTATATTTGATCAAGAATCCCTGCTATTAGCTTGTCAAGAGATGTATGAAGTTCCTCAAAGCCCTGAGTTTGAATTTCCCTTTCATGTTCAAACTCCTCTGCTATCGACTGCAGAGTATCAAGTAACTCATGAAGGGCATCTCTGTTAGAGTTCTTGGTCCAATTTTCCTAGTCTATAGTCTGTAGAATCCTATGAAGTAGAGGAGGGTAGTCTTTGTACATATAGCCTTGGTTGTATTGAGAGAATTTAAACATCATCATCGAATGCGGCCTTCATAGCCTGTACTACAAAAGGAGGGGTTGTCTGGTCTGCAGAGGCACTGCTGCTTAGCATGCCTTTTGCAACTTGTATGGAGGGTGGATCTGCTTGTGTTTGTATCTTTCCAAAGGAGGAAGGTGGTGTAAACAACAGATTCGATAGATTTTGTAGGGCTAGACGAGTTGGGGTGGATTATTCTGCCTCGTTTGCATTCTTTACCTCAGCTGTGTGAGGTATCGTTAGATCCCATCCTGCTGTTGATGTGGCTATCATTAGCTCTTCTACCGTAGGGAATTCTTCTTCATGTGAGTTTCCTCCTCTGTTGTCACCTCAGGAAGTATCTCAAGTAGTGCTTCAGTAGCGCCTTCAGCTGCAGGTTGGTCAAGCTGCTTGATCTTTAGCTGTCAGAGCTATCACTACTTGTGTCTCTATAGTATATTCTTCTGTTACATAGCCTTCTTCTTGAAATTCAGTGGGAGCTTCTAATTCCTCTTATGCAGGTTGCGCTTCTGTAGGTTCCTCAGTTGGAATAGTCTATTTCTGGACACCTTTCCTTGTAACCTGATCAATGATATCATCATCATCATCATGAGCATCAGGCTGTGGTTGGTCATCTCCATCATTCCCATCATCACCCGATGGTTGATATTCTCCCAAGTCAGGTCTTGAGAGAAAATCATATGTTGGTTGAGGTGATAGGATCTCAGAAAGGAGTGATGGAAGCTCAAAGGCCGGTTTAGGCGTGGCTTGAGAGCTCAGAGGCCTACTTGGGCGTGGCTTGAAATTGCACAGTGATGAAGCTCAGAGGCCGCGTTTAGACGTGTCTTGAAAAAGCTCAGAGGTCTACTTGGGCATGTCTTCAAACTGCGCGGTGATGAAAGCTTAGAGGCCGCGTTTAGACGTGTCTTGAAAAAGCTCAGAGGTCTACTTAGGCATGTCTTCAAAATGGTGATGGTATGAGATCTTGACCGCCTTGACCTAATCTTGACCCTGAGCAAGATGGATCATGAGCAGAGCTCAACTTCTAAGCGAAAAGTAAAAGGTCAAGAGACATCCGGACACCTAGATCATATTATGAGGCTGAAAGCTTCCCTTGGCCAAGGCTAGTGTTGAACAGCAACTGTCACTGAGGACAATAGCAATGAAGCTAAATCCTCAGCAGAGAAGATGGTTTTAGAGAAGCCCATGAAGACTAGGATCAGAAACGCACCGCCCTTGGGTATTGGATTCGTCCCAGACATTCCAAGGGTTAGAGCAAGCAAAACTCCGATGGCTGTCATTTGAAAGAGCCCTTAACCAGCTCTGTCACAGCTCCATAAACATCAACCTTGGGGCGTCGACGGTTGTTGACATGAGCTGGGTGGTCGTGTAAAAAAAAAAAAAAGGATGGCCGCGTTGGTGGCCGGATCTCTGGAAAATTACAACGACGAGGGCTACTGAGGATGACCGGATTATTCCGGCGAGATTAGTCGATAAGCGAAAGCGGTGACTAATGATCACGCTTCGATGGTCGACGGGTGATGCCGATAGTCCGTGAGGGACTTCGGCTGTGATGCCATGTTAAAATGTCTACATCGATATAATAGTTGTGTATAGAATTGGTTACAAGAATTTCATATTTATAAGACTTATGATCGAGAATATGCTACAGAATATGTCATTATAACGGTCATATTCCAACGGGCATATTCCAACGACCATATTATTGATATATATAACTAATATATATTCTAACAATAGGGATACCAAGATATCGCATGGGAAGCGAGCCTACAAGAAACCCTAGAATGTGAGCCAACTCGGCTTTTTTATGAACAGGAACACCAACCAAGAAGATATGACTCTTAGTCTGATTGACTATTAGTACTGAGCAAGCATATCAGATAAGAACCTCCAATCCACTAAGTCATATGCTTTCTGCAAATCAATCTTAGCCATACACCTAGGAGAAATCATATTTCTCTCATAATCATATAAGAGCTCTTGAACAAGCATAATATTGTCTGACATGAAACTACCTTTAACAAAGGCATTTTGAAAATCAAAAGCAATATCAAGACGGATAACAGCCTCTTAGCAATGACCTTAGACATCAGCTTATAAATGACATTGCAATACAAAATACGTCTAAAGTCACCCACTCTACAAGCCTAGGGAACTTTAGGAACCAAATAATGACAGTGCAATTCATCTGAGAGAGCAACCTATCATTAGTAAAAAAACTCCAATAATTATGCTTTCAAAAGCGGTTTACGTTATCTAAGCTGTTGAACCACCTTAAACATCATACAACCAGAAATAGCCTTAAGCCACGTATCTCGTACTATGTGCAAGAATTTAGGGGCTTCCACTTACATATTAAGAAATTTGAAAGGTCTTTTTACCTGATTTATCTGCTTGGACAAAGAAATTAGTATGGGAGAATGATCAGACAAAGAAGTAGGAAAGTAAGCCACAACATCACCATATGTATCAAACCAATAGCTATTCCCTATAACACGATCCAACTTGATATGCATGCAAGGCTCACTTTGCTGGTTATTAGTCCAAGCATGATATAAGCTAGAAGCGTAAAGGCTCTCTAATCCAAACTCCATAATACAGGACCTCGTATCAGTACAAGGCTCCACATGAATACCCTCAAACCCAATTTTCTCTTCCATACACATATACGTGTTGAAATCACCAAGAATAAGCCAAGGCTCATAGCACCTAGAACCAAACTGCAACAGATTCTGTCATAGATGGACACGTTGAGCCCTTGTATTCCAGCCATACAACACATTCACCACAACACAAAACGCAGAATCAAGAGTTGAGACCTTACAATGAAGTACTTGATCAGAGGCACCAAGATACATCACATCCAAGAGCCCTTTATCCCACAAAACCCAAATTCTCCCATTAAGTGCAAAGTAATAGTTATTAAGCCATCTACAATGCGTAAAACATGTAGAGGCTATTTTATTGAACTTAGAAGCTTTAACTTTAGTTTCAATACAAGCAAGCAAAATAAACTTGTGTGTGGCGACAAGATGTCATATTTCATTTTGCTTCTCAAGCCTATTAAGACCTCAGACATTCCAAAGCACCAATTCAAGTGACAAATCCAGTCTATGAATCATGACCTACAACCAATTGTGCATCCACAGCATTAATTAAACATTCAGGAACTATTAGGAATAGCTACCTTAGAAGGAACTATATTAACAGGCATATCAAAAATGTTATTAGATGGAGGAATAGCGGACAAAGACTCAGCAGGAGCCACATCATTAGCAGACACTGAAGAAGGAACTATAACAACAGCGTAAACCACAAGTTGTTTAGGAATTTTTTCTACTAGATCTTCTTAACCACAATAGACACATCACAATCAGATTCATAATGTCCCTATTTATGACAGTAAGTACGTCTCTCAAGGAGCCATTCATAGAGCACCTTTTGAGCATGAGACTTCCCATCATGGGCCTTTAAAGTTAAATTCACACACCACCTTCTTTTGTACATCGATATCAATCAAGATTCTAGCATAAGAAATCCTATCCATCTTAGCAGTCATGAGATCAATACGAATAGGAAATTCTACCATACTGGCCAGCTTATCAAGGGACATAGCACCCGAAAATTCAAGGTCTAATCCAGGAAGATCAATCCAAACAGGAATCCTAACTAGAGTACCCTCATCCAGGAAACAAATAGGGAACCCACTCACAAAGAACAAGATGCTGCGAACTCACAAACCAAGTATTCCCCATAATCCTAGTCTTATCTGATGAAGACTCAAATTTAAAGATGAAGAAGCCGTCGTCATGAAGAAACAATTTTGGCTCAGTTGCATTCCTCCATACAGACGAAACAAAACGCTCGATGGCATTAAAGGAAACTCTTTGACCAAGAACATAACCAATAAGAGCATTATCTCATTTTGACCTTGCACCCAAAACCTTGTCCAAAGAAATTTCGATCTGCTCATCCCGTCTACAAGTATATGATAAATCATACCCTTGTTCATATTCCTTATTCATAGAATCAAAATCCTTAATAATCACATCAGGAATCTTAACCTTTTGTGGAGAAGAAAGTGATCCTTTTTCAACTATATCAGCCCAACTCATTCTCCGATTAACCACCCCAGCAGATCCCTTATGGAATCAACCTGAGAGTACAATCTTGACCAGATACACCTTGTTTCAACTTGTCATCTTTAGAAATAGTCATCAAAGAAGGATCTATATTCGAACCCACCTTAGATTCAGAGACCCCCCCCCCCCCCCCCACAAAATCTCCTTCTCGAGACTAACCCTAACCATCGAAGACGGTTGCATCTGAGCAACCTCCAACTTCTTCCATACTACCTTATTACCCTTCTTCTCCTTCTCCGCAACCTTAACAACACTCAAAACCCCAGAAACCCTATCCACAGAATTCTAAAAATCAGCCAAAGACATCATACTTATATCTTTCTTCTTAGGACAATCTCAACCGAACAAAAAAGAAGGAATAATTGTAACCAAACGATAGTTTTCATACTTATATCTTTCTTCTTAGGACAATCTCAACCGAACAAAAAAGAAGGAATAATTGTAACCAAACGATCATAAAACTACGGAAGAGCACTCTTTCTTATCGTTGAGTTGACATGTTTTTTCTTTACAAATTCCTTTTTTCAAATTGATTTTTTTGTGTATTGAATATGAAATATTTTGATTAATATATTATAATTTTTTATGATGATGAATTTAATGTGAAAAAATGAAAAAGAATCAAAGAGAAAATAGTGAAACATAATAGGATATTATGATTATTTTAATATAAATTTATTTTCAAATAAAAAAATGAAATAAATGTAACAAGATTCACAATCGTATTGTTTAAATTTGCTTGAACATAAATAATATCCCTAGGTATTATTATTCTAGCAATCCTTATAAAACATTCTAAAATAATAAGTGTTATAAAAATTATAAGATGAAAGGAGTAAAAGAAAAAATCACAATCTTCAACATGGAAAGGAAGACCGCTATGCAAAGCAACAGAGAAATTGACCATTGCCTGAAGCGAGAGGCTCCAGATCATATAAATACAGAAACATATTCTATCTTACATCGAAAACAGACTTTGCTGATGCAGCCAAAGACAGCAGGAACCGTAGATGTAGCTGATTTTGGTCAATAACACTCTCCTTCGAGAGCTCTACACCACCAACACGAATCCTTACAAAGAAGGATAAGTAAAGAATAGCCATCGATCAACTCCAATTCCACTGAATAACAATACCCTCCCGTCTTGATGCTGCTTTCTTCTACAATGGCCAAAGGGAAGCAGGAATCCCATGGTTTTGAAACCATTCTATCATATGGAACTTCTCATACAGCATTGGTCTCACATCCTTCTCTTTTGAAAGCTCCTTGAGCAATGGTAGCAGGACTTCAAGCAGCTGAGTGATAGAAAAGATCGAACAAGGGGGGTAATTTGTTACAAGATGATATTTTGTCGTGCTACCAAAAAAGATTCATCCAGATATGACAAGTACCTGGTCATCGTGAGGTTGTCCAGCTGAAAAAGGAACACAGGGAATCCCGTTTAACGGCTGCAGTAAGAAGCTAAAGGGGTTGTTGTCAACAATAACGACTCTGCAAAGATCCCTTGATATGCAGGAAAGGTCTTTCACATGATCCCGCTAATTCCTGTCAAAGGCAAAACAACGAATTTTTCAGTTATACGCAGGGAAAAAAATCTTGATAAGGGAAACACTATAGAGAACACCCAACAAAACCCCCTTTCAGGAGTATTTAGTAAGTTCTGAAAAATGTAAAATAAAATAAACAAGGAGCAAATTTCATTGTCTCTAGGAATTCGAACGATCAAACCATTGGTTTCTGCCCATTTGAGTGAGCAAAAGCTAGTTTGTACAGCAAATATGAGTATAACTAAGAAAAACGTAACATATTTTGGGAATGCATCAACCACTATGTAAGCATCGTTATCTCGCCATTAGGAAAACAAATTAACGATAGAATAAAATCATACTCCCTTTGTCCCACGAAGAATGCAACACTTTGACTTGGAGCGAGAATTTATGTGGGTGTTGATCTTTAGTGGAACAATCAAATTAGGAACTGTAGCAATGATTTTAGTACTACTTTGTAGATCGTACCACCAGTATGGCAAGCAACAAGACGCAAAGGATAGAGCCAATTGGACAACCAATATACAGCATTTCGGTCTAGCAAAATGGAGCACCCTAAAATCATCAGCTATGTAAGATGAGATCCACTGAGCTTTATTTTCATGTGAAACTTTCACACTTTTGACTGCATGAAATCTGGAAGTTTGTAATTTGTATGCCATTAACACTCTGCCATCATTGACAGGAGTAATGCGCTGAACAACCTGGTTATATGACAAAATGGATAGGTGAAGCACGTAATCAAGGGGATAAGATGGAGAATACTTCCTAGGGTTGAAACAGCTGTCAAGTGAAGCAAAATCAATGGTACAAGGAAATGGCGGATACCCCCATAGACAACTGTTTAAAATCAAAGGGGATCTTTGTTAAGAAAACTGTACTTGGTTAACTCAAAAGGAGTGAAATACAACACAAAGAGTCATATGCGCAATATGTCTATTCTTCAGCCACCTCTATCAACTCACATAACAAGGCAACAGCACCAATTCAGCAGTACAAATAAAAGAACTTGAGTTTTACAGTTCTCTGCCCACTACATGAAGTAGAATACAGAGCAGTTCCCAGCCCCACTAGCTCTGTTTCCATATCATACCCACCAAAAAAAAGGATAGGTAGTCCTTTTGAGTTTTGACAATAATCTAGGCATTAACTTTCCGGCAAGGATGTTTTCTCAAGAAAAATATGGTACAATATGTAAAAAAGGATGAAATATAAAAAACAAGAGTGTAGCTATCGCCAACTTCTTCAGCTGTCTTGAATGACTCATAACTCAATGGGAAGATGGCAACACAGAAATACAACAGCAAAGAGTACTGGAGTCGCCAATTTACCCACTACACAATGTTAACAGAGTACTCTCTACCCCAGTTAGTTTGCTATCACATGGTGATCCACAAGGAAAAAAAAAAAAATGTTCCTTCCAATTTTTACTATAATCTAGACATTTACCTGTCCTGCAAGGAATTTCCCTGGAAACTATAATTAGGCTTTGAGGTCCCACAATGGATTACTCCAGAAGAATTGGTCTAGTTAATCCTAAGAGAAGGGACCATGCAGGTCTAGACAATAGAATAATTTGTAGCGTGATTCAGGTCTAACTTCTCACTAATCCAACTACATTAGACTGGTCCAACCCAGTCTAACGGAATCAAAGCACAGCACAAAGAAGTGACAGCACGAGAATCATCAAGAAGCCTCTGAAATCGAACCTGTAAGATTTATTTGCATTACAAATTGAGGTGGTGCAATCTGAAGAGTTTAATTGTCTACAAGTTTTAACTTCAAGAATAGAGGTGTCTTCATAAAAGATACTCCCTCCATTCCATGAAAATTGCAATGAATTGATTATGTACACATGCCGAGGTGAACTTTAACCCACCTCTCGGGATGATCAAATGATGTTTTTTTTGTAAAATTATCGTGAAACAATAATGATAGTTCTTATCGCGTAGTATAACTTGGGAAAAAAAAATCATTTTTATGTCGTCTAATGATAAAACGAAATTAGTCAAAATACATACGAAATACTAACAAAAGTCAAACTGTTGTAATTTTTATGGGACAAAGAAAGTAATATCATACTAATAAAAAGGCATGGATCAGCAGCATGCAAAAGGGAGATACACAAGGTTGCAAAATATTCTTCAAATACTTCAGGAAGTAGCATAAAGAACATTACAATGGCTAATCCATTGCCCAGTTCTGGATAAGGGTACTTACGTGCTAATAGTAGATGGCCTGTACAGTCGATGAACAAATCGATTTTCCGAGTCAATTCTATCAACAAGAGGTCTAGCGTAACCTGCCAGCACACATATATCATGGACATATATCATGGAACCCATTGCAACTATTCAATTTGCAAACATTTTGAAATTAATAAACCTCAATTAGTATATTTTATAATATAATAATGATTTCTCAATTTTTATAATATTATTTTATTATTTACCTAGAATAATTCAATTTTTTGAATATCTGAATATTTTATATTTTATAAATTGTCCTTTATAACAAAAATATCACTTTTATTATTTCAATTTTCAATGGACTCAATTATATTTCCTCCGTCCCATTCAAATTGCAATACTTTCTTTTTCGGAAAAAACATCAAATTATCCTTACTTTATATCACATAAGCACACCCATCATCATTTCTCTTTCTTTTTTCCCTCACTCTTTTATCTCACACACTCACAAGGACAAAATTATGATTTCTTTATTAATTCAAATTCAACACACATAAATTATCGTGACGGATCAAACCGTTGCAATTTGAATGGAACGAGGGAAGTATAAGGAATGAGATTTTGACTTCTCAAATATAGAGAAAAATATAGGATAGGGAACCATAAAGGGATAGGGATTCCTTATATCCCTTAACGGTGGCACTCATGGGTTCTTCGGGGGGGAGGGGGAAGAGGGCTTTGACAAGAGGATTTGCGTTACCCTTATATATTTGATATCCGCCTTGAGTACTTGGCCAGATGCCTAGCTGTGATGTCTACTCAGGCTGGATTTCGATTACATCCTAAGTGTAAAAAAGGATAAGATCATCATGATTAGCTTTGCCGTTGACTCGATGATACTTAGCAAAGCTCATGATCAGTGCCTCCTTATTATGCAGCAGCTTCAATTCTTTACTCCTATATCAGGCCTTGCTGTGAACAACATGAAAAGTGCTATTATATTAGGAGTAGTTCCTGAATCAAGGAAAACGATGTTGGCTGAACTCATTAGCTTCCCAGTTTGTGTTCTTCCATTGAGATATTTGGATGTTCCTATCTCAGATCACAGACTTCATATCCATCAATATGGTACGCTCGTATTACTAGCTCGTATTACAGCATGGGAAGCTAGATTTTTGTCCTATGCAGGGAGAGTTCAATTGATAAATTCTGTATTGAAAGGCATTCAAGCTTTTTGGTGCCAACACTTTCTCTTGCCTGCGGCTGTTCTTAAGGAAATGCAGAGACTCTGTAGCTCTTTCTTGTGGGTTAGCAAAAGATTATGGGGGACGAACGGTTCTTCTTGCATGGGAGGATGTGTGTTGTTCAAGGATGTGTGAGTATGCATGTGTGTTGTTCAAGGACTGGATTTCATTGACCTATGTAAATGGAATTTAATGACGAAGATGCTTTGGGCTATTGCTGATAAGGAGGATCGTCTATGGGTGAAATGGATTCATGGGTATTACTCGAGTCATTCGAGTATTCATGAGGTGCTTGTTACACAGCTTGACTAAGGGATACGGAAGATGCTGATTTCAGGGACGTTGTGTCGTTGGCTACATATGTATACCAGATCCTATGTCCCAAGGCTCCTAATGTTCCTTGGTGGTTTTTGGCTTGAAATAGGTATGGTTTTCCTCGATTTGGTTTTGTGGTGTGGCTGGTGGCCAAGGATAGGCTTCGAACTAAGTCATGGATGATAAGACGAGGACTTGTACAGGATGATCTCTACATATTATGTAATACCTGCCATGAAACTCGTGATCATTTGTTCTTTCAGTGCAGTTACTCGATTGAGATCTTGAAAGGTACGTTGCCTTTGTTGAAGCTCCTTGTTAAGACAAGAGTTTGGCAGGAATGGTCTAGTTTGTTCATGAAGGTGGCTGGGGGAAATCGAGCATGGCCAAGATGAGGAAGAGTATGCATGCAGCTATTATTTACTACTTGTCGCTGGAGAGGGACTTTCGCCTCTATCAGAAGCAATCTCATAGCCATAAGCAGTTGATTCAAGTGATATGCAAAGCTACGTAGGATTAACTTGGTGCTTTGTTTTGCTTTGGTGTGTTCATGTTTTCTGTAAGCATTCAGTTGGTATGTTATGTAATGGATGAGGGTGATTCTGTACTATGAAGTGTAATTTCTTCTCCTTAATGGTATCAATAAAATTTACTGTGCTTCAAAAAAAAAAAAAACAAGAAGAAGAAGAAGAAGAAAAGAAAAGAAACAAAATCAAACCTTCAAGACCTGCAGTGAAGAGCACAAGATCAGCAAATTCACTCAGTTGCTTCAAAAATTCATGAAGGCCTGGGCGTTCGAAGACAGTAACATAATTGATCTTTGATTTCCCTTCGCATTCCTTCATACATCAAGACATTATATCGGAATTATGTTATATGAAACCTCGTGAGTGAATCAAGAAGCAAAGAGAAAACCAAGGCATAACCTTGTCAGCGGAAACACATTCCAGCTCAAACCAATTTAACTTGGCCTCTGTTGCTTGAGAAAGAATCACAGCAGGCAAGGTAGAAGTTTCATAAGCGCACACCAGTGTTTCATCCAAGTCAAGAACTACCTGTCACGTGAAGATCATTTGTTGAGTTAAAAACAATGAAATAAGTACACACACACAAAAGTATTAACAAAATGAACTGAGAGAAAAAATTAAAAACCAAAATTCTTAATATTTGAATTGAATGTAGCATGTAGGCAGAGTTAAGTTGATCATCAATACAACGTGAAGCAAATCAAACCTCAGATCTACTATAGAGATACAGGGATATACTTTTGAAGCGAGATCAAAATGTGCAAGTAATCAGAAATACAGAGTTTTACTATAACACCTACATTGCATATAAGGAGCAAACCCCTGAACCATCAAAACCATGAAATGTTGATAACAATTCAACCGCCCTGATAATATGCGAAAGAACGTACAAGAAACATGAATAATAGAGAAAAAAAAGCTTTAATATTTAATCATTCCCCATACCATATATGGCCGTATACCAACTCCAACACCAAGCAACGAACATCCACACTCAAAATCCAGCAAAACTATCCCCAAGGAACCAACTCCTTTCCTTGTATACAACTCTAGTAAGTACTTAACTAATAAATGCATGTGAAAGAAGCCGACCACCAATCTTGCTACCCAAATGGCAAACCTCTTCAAAACGGTAATTTAAGAAGCATGCGAGTCCTCCAAGATTTTGCATTATCCTTTGCCATAATATATCTTTACACCTCCTATCCAATGATCAATACACCTCCGTACCTCCCCAAGTTTGATGATGCAAGATAATTTTGAGATGCAAATTTCCACATTTGAAACCATAATGAATCACAATGTCACCCATTCGTGTAATTAGTAATTACCAATACATACAACCCAATCTCCACTACCGAAACTATTAAATGACCAAACCAATACCAAGGCCAAGACAAAACTAGCAAAGACCCCTCATGCCACAAGACAACAACAACAACAACTACTACTACTACTACTACTACTATTACCCAGTATTCCTATCATAAACAAAGTAGGGAGAGGAGAGAGCGTACACAGTTTTATCACTGCGGTAGACAACAGAGACTGCTCCTAGGCTCAAGCCATCATACATGATAACAACAACTACTACTACACCATCCAGTATTCCCGTCTATTCCCCCAATTACAATCAAACCAACAAAAATATTCAAACAATAACACCTAAAAACAACAACGTACAATCAACTTATCCGACCGGCCCGCTCTCTCCCCACCCTCCTCCGCAACCACACGCCCACCATCAACCTTCGCCGCAGCAGACACCGCCACACCATCCTTCTTGTGTCCCTGCTGCTTCTCCTGAAGTGGAATCTCGATGACGGGAAGCGGCCTGAATCCGTTCGATGAGGGAGAAGAAAGCAAGGCGCCCCCGTGGGCGAAACTGTACACAAAGATCTGCACAAAGATCTGCAGAAGAAACGATAACCAGTTCATCACTGTCCTCCATAATTGCAACGGTTTCCCAGAATACGACACATCGCTTTGCGCCATACTCATCAAATTTCTAGGGTTTGAAAATCGACTCGCATCGAATGTCAAAGACTAGAAAATATCAGAACAAAATTATTGTATGCGATACAATGATTTTAATTGAAGGGATGAGATCTTGAATTGAGGGTTTTTCGTCTTTGAATATCTCTCTTTTCGTTTTTCTGTGTGTGGGGTCGTCGATCAGAGGAGCCGTCTTGGAAGAGGAAAGTGAGAGGGAAATGAGTGGATTGATTCGAAGGAGGAGAGGAGTATGGGGAACTGGTGTGCACGCGCCAAGGGATGAGAGTGGGGGCGAGGGAGGGGAGAGAGTGGGTCCGGCCACTTGGAGGAGACGAGGTTAGGTTGTGTTGGGCTGAGTTGAGCGGATGGGAGAAAGTGGGCGAGAGAGTACGCGGCTGTGCCAGAGATCGAGGGCAAAGCGTTTGATGATTACTGTTGTTGAGTGGATTTTTGACTGAAAATCCAAAAAAAGAAAAAAAAAAGAGAGAAATGGAAAAGGACTGGATAGAATTTGAATTTGGCAGGAGGGGAAAGACATGTGCATTGGGCACTCATGGGAATGGAGTTTAACGCATCTTTTCCGCTTTTGTTTCAGAGCATCTATCATGATCAAATATAAAATGAGTCTTCGTATTTAATAATGTTGATGTGAAAAGTAGGATTCAAAATTTCAAGAGGGTATAAAATATAATGTTTATTATGATAGATTCAAAACACACATAAAAAATAAAATAAAAAAACAAAATCATTTTCAATTGAAAAAAAAAAAAAGAAAAAATAAGATTGGTGGGGTTATTGTCTATATTGAGACTCTCATCGAGAGACTCAAATAGATGAGTTAGATATAGAGTTTCTCCAAATGTTAAGGGAAAAAAAAACATCGTTGAAAGAGCATCCACAACATATGACATTCGTAGCCTCAACTTCATGAAAAAATTTGACAAACTTTGAATTTTTGAGGATGAGAGTGTAAATTTTTATTATAACGATGCTCTCTTCTTTTCTTTAATATTTGTAGAAACTTTATATCAAATTCCTCCGTATGAGTCAATATAAATAGTGGGGCTAGCAATTTTGTTTTCTCTCTTTTCCTTTTTTTAACTGAATTTGGATTTGTTTTCTCATTTTCTTTTTCCTTTGATATGCATGTGTTTTAAGTCTATCATTGTGAAAATTATTGGATTTTAGTGTGTTTTGAGCAAGTATGACCACATTTTAATGTGAGTCCCTAACGTCGGTTTGAAACGATTTTGAGCTTAACGTAATCTACGTTTATTGGAGGTGAACGTATTATATTAACACTCTCAAAACTCATAAAAGATGAATGAAAAACTGATGCTCAAAGTGTGGTATTTGGTGCATTTAATGTGGTGGAGTGTACCAAAGTGTTACTAACCCACATTGGAGTTTATATAGGTGAAAGAGTATCCTATAAGTGGGAATCTTGTGACAAGAGATAAGCTCCTTGGGGTATCCAATTTTATGTGTGGGGGAGAACCTAGGTTTTGCCTTGTATAGACATACGTGCGCATCGGATCGGGTGGGGCCCTTGCTACAGGGCTATAGAGCTATTAGACTAGGCCCAATTCTACTAGGTCAAGCCGAATGACAGATTCTTGCTTTTTCCGCCGGCGAACCAGAACACCCTAAGTGGCACAACTGTTGTCTCCCGCCAGCCACCCTCTAAGCACTATAAAAGCAACACACCGGGTTCATTCTCATACACTCTGATTCCTATTTTCTTTCTCTCCCTTTTGTGCAACATGAGCGTATCGACGTGTTATAATCCTTCTCTTTTCTTGTCTTCTTTTTGCATTGCACGAGCGTATCGACGTGCATTGCAATTGTTTTTCCTTTGAGTTCTAGAAAAGAAAGTTCAAAGCATATAAGGTACGCCAAAGTTTCGTTAAGGTAGTGTAACTTTAACGTTACGTGTTATTGTATCTTGGATGCTCTTTATTGTAGTCTATATGCAGAGAACGAGGCAAATTAGTCTTAAGAAAAAAGTAGTATTCGTCTCGACATAAACCTTAAGTGATCTGTTTCCCTCTTTCCTTAATCTTCATTTCATCTAATCGTGAAACGAATAACAATCTTAAGACTAATTTTTCATACCGTTTTATTATGAGTTGGTGATAGCTTTTGGGAACTGATTGATTTGTCTATGGATACCGACTACTTCGCTTATAAGTATGATTTCCTTCGGGACTACGAACTTGATTGCTTAGTCTACGGTTTCTTACTACAAATCCTACAGATCTCTATTGCCTATATTGAAGAAATATAGATCTATTAATATAGTGATTTTGTGATCAAGTTTGTGACACACGTTAATTTTTGTCTTTGTATACAGAAGAAATGGAAACTTAGGTTCCAAATATTGCAAAATAGTATGAACGTGAACCCTCTCCTTTCCCGTGTTGTTGTGGCACCATCAATGGTAAATGGGAAGAAGCCTGAGAAGTTCACGAGGGTGGACTTCAAGAGATGGCAACAGAGAACATGGACGAGAACGTGTAAGATCCACATGTTCAACCTAGAGGGAAGTAAATAGGATGTTTTAAAATTTGTTAGTAATGAAGCGAAAGAATTGATTTTAACATACTGATATTCTTTATAGATTATCTCAGTAGTCTGCAGCAGAGACTTAAACTTTGTGAGTTTATCTCCGTTTTCTATTGTGATTAATTTCTAACAGTTCTAATAGCTCATAACAATGAAAAACAAATAAAAACACAGGATTTATATTGGTTCAGACACTCGTTATCAACTGATAAATGAGAGCTTAGTTCAGTCATCCCTTGGTGACCACTTTTGTCAATCCAAGACTAAACCTTTCACATAAGCTATATCTCTGAAGATTAAAGAATTTGTACCAAGGATTCTATAACCTTTAGTTTTACCTACCTTGCCTCCTCCAAAGATGATTAGGGGTCCTTGTTGCTTTTTGTAATCTTTCAGAATACTTTTGTTCCTAGTCATATGTTCAGAACATCCACTGTCCAAATATCAAGTTCCATCCTATTGTTCTGTCAGTAGAACATTGAAAACTTGTAAATGGTACCTACTCATATGGGTCCTTATTTGTTAGTCTTTGGGATCTATACAAAGTAGTTTGGTGCATACTGATGTCTGTATGGCCTTTTGTTGGCTTCAACCTTATGATTCCAAACCTTTTACACCTTGTGGTGTTTTATACTAATTCGTGATGATTATGCTTTGCTCAAGTATTTAACCCTTTGGATTTGAGCAACAAAGGTTTTACTTTTCTTCATTACTTCTGCAATAGAGGCTTTACCTTTCTACAAGACTTTTTACAAAAGTATGCTTTGCTTTTTTTGACTGGTAATGACATTATCATTCATATTTAAATATGAAAGATTATTCAATCAGTCCTTGTAACCTAAGCTAGTGTTATCATTTGAGGATTAACCCATGTTAAGTATTTTTTGCAAGTTCAGGGTCTTCCCATTCCATGTATCTACCAGATTTTGAAGTTCAGCATTTCACAATGTGAGTGTCTCCACTACTGCATTGAAAAGCTTTACCTTTTCATCTGATTTCGTTAGATCATCTTGAGCCACGGTTAGGTTGTTATTAATCTCTTTATATGCTCGACTGTATTTCTCTTTGAGATTTGCAATCAACTCGTGATTTTCTTTATTTTCTCTTGAGAGGAAAATATAGCTTTCAAAGGTTTCTTGAAGTGCCTCCTTCAATTCCTCTAGAGTAGCATCTGAATTAAAAACGTCAAATACGTGTTGTTTATCTTCATTTTTTGCCATGAGACAGAGCCGAGAATTTCATATCATTTTTTCATCATCACAGTCTTTCTCACTCCAAGTCTTAGTAGCATAGGCTTTACTTTTTTCCTTTCTTCCAGGGTTTACATTTCTATATTCCTTTTAGTTCCTCTATGCAGACGATTCCTATGTAGGTCGTCTGTATTGGGCATCAAGTAGCACAAGCTCCCAATCAAGAGGATCCAAGACTGCAAAGCCAAAGCTTATTTCATCAGGACCAACAACAAGATACTGGATAAATCCATTTGGCTCTGGGATAGAAATTAGAGTAGTTTATGACATGACGGAGGCAGAAATCCATCAACTTAATCAAATTCAGAAAATGGAGGCCAACAAGAAGAAAAGACCCACTGAACCTTACATCCTATTCAGTGGAGTTCTGAAAGTCAAAGACTCAACACTCAAGACAAGAAGACATAGACAGACATAGACAGACATAACTATAACATTAAATTTGTGCACAATCATGAAGTAGAGGTCGAGTTAAAAAAGATGGTAGATAAACATGTCGAGACAGCAACATTGGAAATTTATGACCATTTATCAAGACCAACAGTTGACAGAACATAACCTTTAGGAGATGATGATGGTGATGATGATTTTCCACATCGAGAAGGTCATGATGATGATGATATCATTGACCAAGTAGTTAAAGAAGGGATCCAGGAGAAATCAAGAGCAAAACTATTTCTTGTAGAAGAGCCAGCAGCAATGTCACCTATAGCCGAATATCCAGCAGCAAAGTCACCTATAGTGGAATCCCTAGTAGAATAGTCACCTGCAGTAGAGTCCCAACAGCAGAGCCCACTCCCTCAGAAGAACTGTAGGAGGAATCAGAAGCAGTAGAGGTATCACCAATTAGGGATACGATAGAGATGACAACAGAAGAAGTCACTGAAGACTACCTGGAGATCATAGAACAGACAGAGTTTACACAAGTTACAACACTTGACCTCACTCCTACAAAGATAGATGAAATCGTCATAGTAGAAGATGAATGTGTGGAAACAAATCTATTGCCAATAGAAGAGCAACCTGTACTACTAAACATCGAGTTTTCACCACCCTCCTCATTTGGAATGATGCAAACTAGGGCAGATCCATCAACTGTAGGTTTTCCCCAATGCTTACTCTACAATGGTACATGTGATATTTAGATGACACCCCAGACTGTAGTCAGGAGTCATCTCCTTCAGAGACTACAGTTGAATATAGACTTAGGCAACTGGATCAGGAAATATACAACATGTATCAATGGACAAGGGATGCATTCAAGGAACTCCTCAGCAGCCTGCAACCAGTTGAAAATGAATTGGAATCTAAGAAGACAACTAGGACTAAGTGCTTTGAAGACTTCCAAGCAACTCTCTCCAACATGGCTGAAGGGCTTGTAGATCAAATACAAAGAGCTAATACGCTAAATCTTTATCAATATAGACTCAGCTCCTCCAACCTGAATAAGCTGAGGGCACAACATTCATCTGATCTGTGGAAACTTCAAGCATCCTTTCAAGCCACTCAACAATAACTTTCATAGCACATCCGTAATAACGACACCAGGCCTGGATTGCTGGAGAAAAACCTTCAATTGCAAACTACAAAAGCCACAATCGCTTAACAGACAACCACCTCCGAACTTAGACCCCTAAGAACTACAATCGAAGCCCTTACATCTGTCATCAATGCTAACAAAAAGGGGGAGAAGATAGTAGAGAAAAGAAAAGAGGCAACAAGGCTTCCTGAGCAAAGGGCACTAGAGAAAGGTACTGCTAGGGAAAAGGCAACAAAGCAGAAACCTGAAGATGAGCTTAAAAGAAAGTCAATAGCTATAGTAGAGGAATAAAGGTCTTCAAAATGGCTAAATCCTCAAGAGGAGAGGTCATCAAGCCATAGAATTCAGGGGGAGCAAACCCCATACAGATCTCAGAGGGAGCAGTCCTATACGAAAAGAAGAACTCACCACAGAACATCTGAGAACCAGCCTCACAAGCGCAACAAAGATAGTGAGCATCATAGGTAAAAGGTAATACTCTTTTCTGCACATTAGTCTAAGTAATTAGATTAAGTTTTTTTTTTCAAAACAATGTAATTTAGAATGTTAGCTTGTTGTTTTACGTAGGAGTTTTGGTAGCATCAATTTATGGGAAGATTGATAGGAATGTACAATCCCTCCACTTGTATAGAAATTGATGAACAAAATTTAGGAATATTAGTCATGATGTTGTTAGCGTGCTTAGACTAGAAATTAGGTAGGTAGTTATAGTCTAGATCAGATGCTGGAGAACAGAAGGCCAAAAATGCAGAGCATTGTATGGGCCACCAGATTCAGATTACTAGAGAGGATTTTGACTATACAACTAAGACATGCATGGGCAACAAAAGACCTATAAATGTTTTAAGATCTAGGATTGAACTTGCAGACGAGGATCAACACAGCAATACATGGATTGTATCAAATCTGAGTGTAAACGAGGCTACAATAGTGACTGGATATAGACAAGGTTTCAACAGTACTGAGTGAAAACTGAGGTACAAAAGACTAGGGTGCAGTAGAGATGGTTGCTGAGGTTGGGTCAGAGGTCTGATGTTTAGTCAAATCAAATATTTGAGTTTCAGAGTGTGACAGTACAAGAATCTGAAAAGGTGAGCTGCCAACATCACTTGAGGTTTACATGTGACCAGCTATCACATCAGATCTTGTACATAAGTCACGGGTTTATTTTTTCAGCCTATAAAAGAGGATCAATGAAGCTCAGTGAGTAAGAAGAACTCCGATGCATCAATATAGAATTCTGAAATTCATTGAGCATAGTGAATTATTTTCATGCCTCGTGATTACTGAAAAGAACCATGAGTTATTGATGAAAAAATTTCAAACTGGTCGAGTTGCTTCTTCCACTAAAAGTGGCAATTGGTGCGAAAGAGGACGAGCTCATGGAGGTTTTCAAGATTGTGGAAGATTTCAAGTTCGATGTTAGAATCCAATTACAAATATAAGTCACCAGAAGTAGGAAGGCGACAATCAAGCACAGAAGAGGAAAAAGGCTTTATATAACATAACCAAGGGAAATACCAAAGAAAAGTGTGTTTACATACGAGCTTGAAGGTCATTGGTTTCGATCTTTTAAAAATGATAAATATTGTTGACCTTTATCAAAACTCCATTAAAGATAAAGACAAAATATTGGATAAAAAACTTCACGAAAAATGAGTCTCAAATGATTCTACCACCTGAAAAAGTTTCAAAGTTAGCTAGGTATTCCAATACTGGGACAAGAGATGAATATAATGAAGACACTGAATATAAAATGTTTGAATGATGCAAATGTATTTCTAGTTCTCCTTGAAGTTCTACTATCGTATTTCCTTTCGTTCTGCTTTTCCTGTTTCAAGCAATGTAATAAATTTTGAATTAATAAAGATTTTATTTACAGAATTGTCATGGAAGATATGTGCATTGTTGATCTTGCAACGACTCATATAATCTTTCAAAGAAAGAAATATTTTTCAAATTAATCGTTTTGGAAGCACTAATTTTGTATTACAAAATGGTATGCAAATCATGTCAAGCATGCTTTATACTCCCCAAAAAACCAAAAGAAATTTTTGAAATTTCAAGAATATTCTTTGTATTACAAAATGGTATGCAAATCATGTCAAGCATGTTTTAGACTCCCCAAAATTCCAAAAGAAATATTTGAAGTTTCAAGGATATTCTTTTGAATGGTTTTCAGTTTTAAAAATACAAGTAAATATGGTAAATATCTTTATATAACATCTTTTACTTCTCGAACCAAACAAATCCTTAAAAAACTGTTTGGTTTTTCATCTATTTTGTATTTTGTCAATATCAAGATTATTGAGTCACGTAGTATTATGGATTCAATTTCCATTGATCATAACACAATTTTATAGTGGTGATGCTTTGTCGTCTGCGTTTCAAGATTCGTTTTCCACATGAAATATAATAATATAGATAGCATGAGCAAGGACCGATCATACAGAGAGATGAAGTATTCAATACAATTTGAATTTCTAATTTTTTAACCTAAAACTGAGAGTTGTGGGGTATTTTATAGAAATGTGCAATCCCTTCACTTATATAGAAATTGATGAACAAAACTTATGAGTATTAGCCATGATGTTGTTAGTGTGTTTACGGTGAAAATCAAGTAGGTATCTGCAGTCTTTGTCAGATGCTAGAGAGGAGACTGCCACAGATAAAGAGCATTGTATGGACCACCAGATGGAGACTACTATAGAGAATTTTGGCTAAACAACTACGACATACATGAGCAACAAAAAACCTACAAATGTTTCAAGATCTAGGATTGAACTTGCAGATGATGACCAACACAGCAATGCATGAATTACATCAAATCTGGGTACAGGCAAGGTGCAGCATGGACTTGGTGTAGACGAGGTCTCAACCATACTGAGTGCAAACTGAGGTGCAACAAACTGGAGTGCAGTAGAGATGATTGCCAAGGTTGGGTCAGAGGTATGATGATAAATCAAATCCAAGGTTTGAGGTTCAGTGTATGATAGTATGAGACTCAAGATAAAATTCTGAGATCCATGATAGAAGAGGAAACTAGCAACACCTCATTTCCATGTGAACAAGTGACATGCGAAGAACTTGCACTAATGGGAAAGAAGTTCAGAAAAATTGTTCAAAAAGAAAAAAGCCTTGCCTAGCATCTCATCTTTCTTGACTCTATGTTCTTGGACCTTTTTTTGCATCGCTTGGACCGTCTATAGAGTTTTTATAATCTCCTCCTTTTTTAGAGATTGGTTGTTATTGTAGGCCAAGTCTCTGATGCAGTTGAGGGCCGATCTCCTTCAATCACACATAAATCCATTCCTGTACTGAAGATTGAAATGATTGCTGTTATGAATGCTTCAGTTACAGCAGACCTTATTGTCACTGTGTTTGCAATGGAGCAATAGAAGAAAAATAATGCTAGTCTGCATTCTACATATGTAGTAGGGCAGTAGAATATTTTAGCCAGTTTATTGGTTCAAATCAATTATACCCGATTCATCTTTGACTTGAATAAATTTGCTCTCATCAAGAAGCTTTGTAAAAATGTCTGTAATTTCTTTTTCTATTGGAATATATTCCAATTTAATGTGGCTTTTTTGCACATTATCTCTGAAAAAATGATATTTGACATCAATGTACTTGGTCCTTGCATGAAAAATTGGGTTTTTTGAAATTGTCATTATAGATGAGTGGTCACAAAATATTAAAGTTTTAGTAAATATCATATCGTAATCTGCAAGTTGTGACCCCATCCACAATACTTATGCAGCACAGCTTCATCCAGCTATTTATTATGTTTCTATAGTAGAGATGGTAACAGTGCGTTTCTTGCAGAACCACGAAATCAGTCTTGCACCAAGAAATTGACACGATCCACTTGTGCTATTCCTGTCAACTTTATAACCTACAAAGTATGTATTTAAATACCTTTTTAGTGTAAAATCTAATTTTCCAGGATACCATACACCCAGATTTAGAGTTTCGTTTAGATATCTCAGGATTCTTTTTACGGCGATGTAATAGGATTCTTTGGGATCAGATTGACACCTAGCACATACATAGACTGAGTACTGGATGTCTAATCTACTTGCCATAAGGAATAGTAATGAGACTATTGTTCCTCTATATATTGTTTGGCTTATTTCTTTTCCACTTTCATCCTTATCAATTTTTATTGTTGTACTCATGGGAGTTGTCATATGTCTTGCATTTTCTAATCCATACTTTTTAAATGTGTTCTTCAGGTACTTGGATTGATTTATGAAAATCCCATTTCCTAACTGTTGTACCTGAAATCCTAGAAAGTATTTCAATTCTCCCATCAAACTCATCTTAAATTTGGATTTCATTAATAAAGTAAATCTCTCACACAGTTTATAATTAGAACAGCCAAATATAATGTCATCAACATAAATTTGCACTAACAATATATGTTCTTTATGTTTTTTAACAAATAAGGCGGTTTCTACCTTTTCTCTCTAAAAGTTATTTTCACACAGAAAAGTTGAGAGAGTTTCATACCATGTCCTTGGAGCTTATTTCAATCCATACAATGCATTGTCTAACCTATAAACATGACTTGATGTTCAAAATCTTCAAAACCAGGAGGTTATTCAACATATACATCCTCTTACAGCTTCCCATTTAGGAAGGCATTTTTCACATCTATCTGATAGACTTTTAATACTTGATATGCAGCATAGGAAAGAAACATCTTTATAGCTTCCAGTCTTGCTACAAGGGCAAAGGTCTCATCAAAATCGATTCCCTCTTCTTGTGAGTAATCTTTTGCAACTAGCCTGGCTTTGTTTCTGATGACTGTTCTATTTTCATCAGTTTTGTTCCTGAACACCCACTTGTAGCCAACAACTGGATAATTTTTTGGTCTTGGTACCAGATATCATACTTTGTTTTTTTGAAACTCATTCAATTTTTCTTGTATGGCATCAACCCAGTTTGAATCACTTAAGACTTCATTAGTTGTCTTTGGTTCCATTTCTGAAATGAAACATGCAGACATATACTCTCTAGTTGTTTCTCTTCTAGTCTGCACAGATGTATCATTGTCTCCAATGATATCATCTTGTGTGTGTGTCTTGATCCATCTTCTTTTGTCTTGTTCAATAGTTATGTGTTCAAGTTATAGTTGCATCGTGGGTTGCTCTAGCTCACTGCATTGTTGTTCCCTTCAGTGTGTATAGATGGTTCTTCCTCTTCTGTAGCTTTAGGACTTTTGTCTGTATCATGTTCATCATCTATGCATGCACATTCCTCATCAAAGACATTAGCATCGCGCATGGATATTTCAGACTCATCAAAGGAAATATGAACTGACTCCTCAACTATCTATGTCTTGATATTATATACCCTAAAGGCTTTACTAGTTATGGAGTATCCTAAGAAGATTCTTTCGTCTGTCTTAGGTTCAAACTTCCCTAGATGATTTTATCATTGTTATGTATATAACATTTGCATCCCAAGACATGAAAGTATTTAACACTTGGTGTCTTTTCTTTCCATAATTCATAGGGAGTTTTCTTGTGCAGTTTATGTATAATGTACCTATTTTGAATATAGCATGTAGTGTTTACTGCTTCTTTCCAGAAGCTTTTTAATAAGTTTATGTCAGCAAGCATTGTCCTAGTTGCTTCTATAAGTGTCCTATTTTTTCTTTCTACTATACCATTTTGTTGAGGTGTTCTAGCTGCTGAAAAATTATGTCTTATTCCATGATCATTGTAGTAAAATCTACTCCAATTTGGTCAAATTTAGTGCCATGATCACTTATGATCGTTATTACTTTAATGTCTTTCTTATTTTTGAACTTGCCTTAGGAATCTATTTAGCAGGTTGCAAGTTTCATTCTTTTTGTGCAAGAATATTACCTATGTATATCTTGAATAATCATCTACTACAACCAAAATATACTTCTTTGTATTTAAGATTTCTATCTCTATTGGACCAAAAAGATCCATATGTAATAGCTCTCTACACGATTCTGATGAGTTTAGAGGTTTAAAACTTGCTCCGGTTATCTTTCCCTCTTGGCATGATCTACACAACTAATGTTTTCCAAATTTTATTTGAGGAAGAAGTCTTACTAGATTTTTTGAGGATAATCTGATTATAGTTTTGAAATTTAAGTGAGCTAATCTCTTATGCAATAGTCAATTTGTATCTTCAGCACCTTTCACATAGAAACATGTTATTTGTTCTGACTGTGATGAGCTAAAGTCTACTGCATAAATGTTTTCCTTTTTGGTTCCTACTAGTTTGACTTTTTGTGTGACTTTGTCTCTTACTTGACATGAATCATGAGTAAATTAGACATCGTAGTTTTTGTCACATAGCTAGTTGATGGAAAGTAGGTTATGTTCTAAGCCTTTGACATAAGGTACATCTCTAAAGATTAAAGAACTGTACCAAGGATTCCGTAACCTTTAGTTTTACCTGTCTTGTCTCCTCCAAAGATTTCTAGGGGTCCTTGTTCCTTTTTGTAATCCTTTAGAATGCTTTTGTTCCATGTCATATGTCTAGAATATCCACTATCTAGATATCATGTTAAATCCTGTTATTCATGCAATAGAACATTGAAAACTTGTACATGGTACCTACTCATATGGGTCCTTACTTGTTAGTCTCTGAGATCCAAACTTGAGTTATTTTCTTGTGTGAATTCCAACACTCGAATGACTTGTGACCAGGTTAGCTGTAAGTGTAACAGTAGACCCTTGGTGTTGTTGTCCTAGGTGGTTTGCTGATATTTCTTCACTTCTTTTGCTGTATTATACAAGTGTAGACGGGCTTCATATATGATTTTCTCCATGCAGTACTGGAAGTTTTGTTCCATACTGAGTAGTTTGATGCATATTGAGGTCTGTATGGCCTTTTGCTGGCTTCAATCCTATGATTCCATACCTTCAAAGTAGAGGTCTACTTTGCCTTTTTCTGACTGATGATGGCATTATCATTCACTTTTAAATATGGAAGATTAATTAATCAGTCCTTATAACCTAGGTCGGCTTTATCATGTGAGGATTGACCCATTTTAAGCATTTTATGTAAATTCAGGGTCTTTTCGTATCATGTCTCTACCTATTTTTGAAGCTCAACATTTCTCAATGTGAGTGTCTACTACTGCATTGAGAAGCTTTATCTTTTCATTTGACTTCTTTAGCTCATCTTGAGCCATGGATAGGTTATTGTTAATCTCTTTATAAGCTAGATTGTATTTCTCTTTGAGATTTACAATCAACTCGAGATTCTCTTTATTTTCCTTGAGAGGAAAATAAAGCTTTCAGAGATTTTTTGAAGTGCTTCCTTCAATTCATCTAGAGTAGCATCTGAATTAGTAAAGGCAAATACCTGTTGCTTTTCTTCATTTTTTATCATGAGATAGAGCTGAGCATTTGTATCATTTTTTCATCATCAGAGTCTGTCTCATTCCAACTCTTAGCAGCATATGCTTTTCCTTTTTCCTTTCTTCCAAGGTTTCCTTTGCTATATTTTTTTTTGTACCTATGTGCAGATGATTCCTGTGTAGATCGTTTGTATTATGCAGCAAAATGTCCTGACTTTTCGTAGTCATGGTAGACTTCTTTCTCTACTTCTTTGGCCTTTGTGGAAAGGTTTTTCCTAAGATTTTTCTTTTTGAACAATTTTTCTTAGTGCAAGTTTTTTTGATATTACTTATTCACTTGCAGACGAGATATCACTAGTTTCCTCCTCTGCCATGGATCTCAGGATTCTCTCTTGAGCCTTAAAGGCTAGAGTTTTCTTCCTAACCTCAAGTTGCCTTTTTTGCTCAACTTTCAAGTTGTATGTATGTAAGAAACCATATGGTTGAGCTAAGGACATCTTAGCAAGATCTCTAGACTCCCTTATCATTGTGTTCCTTGTCCCTAAATCTCACCAAGTGATCTCATGAATTTCAGATTGACTTTCTTGTTATCAAAAGTCTTCCCTAAATTTTTGAGATTGTTGATGAGTACATTGAACCTCTCATAAAAGCTGGTTAGGTTCTCATCAGATCTCATTGAGACCCAATCGTAATGCTACATCAAGACATCCTTCATATTTTCCCTGATTTTATTTCTTTCTTTATTTCTAAGTAGTAGAGCATCTCATGCTTACTTTGCAGTGATTGTATGAACCACTATCTCAAACATGTCATCATCAAGAGCTTTGAATATTTGATTCCTTGCCCTTCTGTCCAACAATACTAGATATCAGTCCTCTTTTGTCCTAAAAGATTTGGGCTTGTTCACTTTGTTGCTTGCATCAATTGGATCTTACTTTGCAGTGATTGTATGAACCACTATCTCAAACATGTCATCATCAAGAGCTTTGAATATTTGATTCCTTGCCCTTCTGTCCAACAACTTCTAGCGATTAAACTTGTCGAATGAACATGCTGGTGGCTCTCCGTTGTTGGGGCATTTGGGTAGCTTTGCAGGAGGCATGTTTTTCTTCTCAAATGTTGTTAGTAACTTTTTACAGATATAAATCAAAAGATATTACCTTTTCTTTCTAAAACTATTAAGTATGGAAAGTCAGGCTCTGTTAGCAATTGTTAGATCCATAGGTTCAACCTATAAGGGGTGAATAGGTTGATTTAAACTATATCAATACAATGCAGCAGATTTGTTGGTTTCAACTACTGATGTTCTTTGCAGATTAGTAAGGTAGTCTGCAACAGATACTCAAACTCTGTAAGTTTATCTCTATTTTGCTATGGTAATTAATTTCTAACAGTTCTAAAAGCACACAACAATAAGAGCAAGTAGAGAACACAAGATTTATACTGGTTCAGATACTTGTTATCAATTGATAATCGAGATCTTACTCCAGTCTTCTCTTGGTGACTAGTTTAGTCAATCCAAGAGGTGAGTTCACTATCTTCTTGTTTATGGATTACAAGACAACCTCTTTTACAAGTTAGCTAACTTGTCAAAAGGCGAAGAACCTAGATCCTTGCACGGATCCTTCCTGTTCTTTCTCAATTAACCTCACTTGAGTAGCTTTGAATCTTGGATTAATCTCTCATTCTGCTTACTCACTGAGCTTCATCGATCCCCTTTTATAGGCTGAGGAAATTAACCCATGACTGTGTATAAGATCTGATGTGGCAGCTAGTCATATGTGAACCTCAACTGATGTTAACAGTTCACCTTTTTTCAGATCCACGTACTGTCACACTCTGAACCTCAAATCTCTGACCCAACCTCAGAAACCATCTCTACCACACCCCAGTCTTTTGTATCTCAATCTACACTCAGTAATGTTGAGATCTCGTCTGCACGTAGTCCCTACTGTAACCTCGTATGCACCAAAATCTGATACAATCCATGCATTGTTGTGTTGGTTCTCGTCTGCAAGTTCAATCCTAGATCCAGAAATATTCGTAGATCTTTTGTTGCTCATGAATGTCTTAGTTGCTTAATCGAAATCCTCTATCGTAGTCTGCATCTGGTGGCCCACAAAATGCTCTTCATCTGTGGCTGTCAGCTCTCTAGCATTTGACATAAACTGCATCTACCTATCTAATTTTCAACCTATGTACACTAACAACATCATGACTAATACTCCTAAGTTTTGTTCATTAATTTTCTATACAAGTGAAGGGATTGCATATTCCTATCAGGTGGTCTTTATGTCGTTTGTTGTACCTTCATTTGATTTTCGATGTCAGACAAGCAGAGTCTCATGCTAATGATATCTTTTAGAACAAGTGCTCGCAGAGTTTGAACCGATTCATCAAGATGCCTGATTTGATATCGTCGAACGATAAACATCGGAATTAGTAAAGTAATTAAACTATTTTAAAAATAGAGAAAAAAGAGAATTTTTTTTCTCTTAAAAATGCGTAACACCTTTTGAAATAAGTTATATTTATAGGGTTCAATGGGATTAATTAAAACATACTCTTTTATACTTAATTAAGATTATTATGTCTAATTAATAGCTAATTAGGTGTGCTCCTATTGTAATGTCAAAAGTATGTGAAATAAAAACAATCTAGATTTAGGTACAAATAAATCATCTTTTAAGGGTCATTATTTTTCTTCTAATTTACAACAAAATATTTTCCTACTAATTTACAACAAAATACACAATATTTGAGACTCCTTGCTTCCAAACTTTAATATATACTGACTTTGTTATGTTAATCTGATACAAAATACCCGCAGGATTTTTCTTTAATATAATTCCTAAGCACATCTCTTACAAGAAAAATATCCGACTCAAGAGTATTAGCATTCTCATGGTTCCAATCCAAGTTTACCCCAGCGACACAAATTTGCACTACAAAGAAGCGTCAGGACCCTACCGCTTCACCAGAAAACAACCCCAAAACAGAACAACCGCCAAAAACACACCGCTTCCCTCCCACTCCCACTCTTCCTTCAACAACAGCCGCCGCCGCCGCCATGTCCACCCTTCTCCTCCCTCTCCTCTTCCTCCTCCTCCTCCTCTCAACCACCACCGCTCCCGCCACCACGATCGGCATCACCTACACGCCGCCATCCCCAACCTCCCGTCTCCCGCCACCGTCCCTTGTGGCGGCCGCCCTCCGCCGCCTCTCCGTCCCCTCGGTCCGCCTGCCGGGCTCCGACGCCTCCACTATCCGCGCCTTCTCCTACTCCAACATCTCCCTCTTCCTCTCCATCCCAAACCTCTTCCTCCCCTCCATCGCCTCCAACCGCTCCAACGCCCTCTCCTGGCTTTCCCGCCACCTCGTCCCCTTCTACCCTCGAGCCAAAATCACCGCCCTCTCGGTTGGCACCGATCCGTTGAATGCGAAGACTGATCTGACGGATTGTATAATCCCTGCGATCCGGAATGTTTACATTGCGTTACACGAACTGGGAATAAGGGACATTGAGGTTTCCACGACGTTCTCGTTTGTGAGTGTGATGACGGGCACGTTCCCGCCATCGGGAGCAGAGTTCGTTGAGCCGGCTAACGGGTTGATCGTGAAGCCGTTGCTGCAGTTTCTTCAAGAAACGAATTCTTCCTTCTTCGTGAACATTCATCCGTATCATCTGTTCAGGATGAATAAGGAGATACCCGTCGGGTTCGCTTTGTTCCAGGAGAATAAGTTCGGTTTTCGGGATGATTCGGTGACTGGGGTTAGGTATAGGAATCTGTTTGATATGATGGTGGATGCGGTGGTTACGGCGATGACGGTGGCGGGGCACGAGGGGATTCCGGTTGTTGTGGCCGAGACGGGGTGGCCGAGCGGAGGAGGGAGTGAGGTTGAGGCGAATGAGCTGTATGCTGGGATGTATTTGAGGGGTTTGCTTAGGCATTTGAGGTCTGGTGTTGGGACTCCACTGAGGAAAGAGGGGGTGAAGGAGGTGTATGTGTATGAGCTGTTTGATAAGCAGAACAGTAGGGTGTTGACGGGCGTGGATAGTCAGCAGTGGGGTGTTCTGTATCCGAATCTGACCAAGAAGTATGATGTCAAGTTTGGGAGTGCAGGGAAGGGTCAGTTCGGTGGTTTTGGTGTGGTCCGTTTGGCTTTCGTTTTGGTTCTTGTTGCTGCTGTCTTGCTGTGAGTTTGCTGGTTCATGATGGTTTGGGACGGTTCATTGGGTGGTGTTGATTGGGTGAGTTTTAGTTTTCGTTGCTGCTGTCTTGAAGTGTTCGTGGGCTTGTGATGGTTTGGGACCTTTCAGTTCGGTGGTGTTGATTTGGTTGGCTTCACGTTAAGTTTAGATTTTGCTGCTGCTGCTGCCTTGCTGTGAGTTTGCGGGCAGACGGTGCTGAAAAACAAGGAACTCTCCTTTTTGGTACTCTGTACATTTGTGGATGCTAGAAATTTGGCTTCCGTTCTTGTGGCTTTTGGCCTCCTCTGAGGCAGGGTATTGTGAATGCCTGAGGAGTTGTGAAAGGAACTAATAGTTGGTAGATGAAATTGGTCCTCCATGGATCTCGGCACGGTTTGTAGATGATTTGGAGTTTGATTTTCCAGAGTGAACGTCATCTTTTGTTTGAATTTGGTAGCTCATTGTAGTTTCCTGAGTGTTTTCATGGATCATATACCTATTGTTTTCATTCTTTGTAAGAGGGTATTGTTTTCATTCTTTGAAAGAGGGATGTGCGTTGCGCGAGTTTCAATTGCAGCATTGGCTGTATTCCTTGTCATAGATGTGTAGGGTTTTCACTCTTTGAACATGGATTAGTAGCCTTCATGTGGTGTCTTTGATTTCAGTCTGATTTTACCTTCATATACACTTTTGATAATCTGAGTTGTCGAGGCTGGAGTTTGATGGGGATCCTGATATCAGCTCATAATAGTAGTTGCCGGTGTCTCCAGATGATGTGATCAGGAGTCGTGCAGGAAATCGATGCGGATCCTGGCATTTGAGCATGAGTTGTTTCTCGGTTTGAGAAAGTGGCTACAAATGTATGGGGATGACATGCATGAAATAGCTTCACCGAATATATCTTCTGTGTTCTTTCAATCGATATCTGTTAGCTCATTCCTGTCATATTATATATGCAACTCCATCTCTGCTGTCCTGATGGATCAGTTTGGAGCTTCTTCACTCAACTTGTCAACGGTTGAGTTCCGTGTTGATTTGGTTGGTCTGACATTTGTATTGCCTTTCCCTGCTGCTCTCTTGCTATGTGGCTGTGGCTGATATGGTTCTTCCCAAGAACTTGAAACTTCCTTTTTGTTAGACTGAAGTTCTGGGATGTTCATTCGTGGTTGGTACTTGGTACAGAGTTCTCTATTTTCTCGTGTGTCGGCCTCATCCGGAGTGGGTGATGAGAATGTTTGTTGAGTTGTCAAAGAAACAAAACTGCTGACAGATGGAGTTGATTATATTATAGTTGCAGCTGCTTTTTAATCTCTTATTTCATAAAGGAAATATCATCCTCCCTTTTGTGTTGTTCCGAAAGAGTTATCAATAAAACTGCCATTTTTCTGGTGATTAAATCTAATGCGTGTTGCACGAGTCCTGGTTATAGCAGTGCAGCATCTGCTGCATTCGTGATTATAGTCGTGCAAAGTATTCAAACTCTGAACATGGTTTAGGGCCATTGCTCCGTTTTTATGTTCTAGTCAGATCCACTATCCGTGGTGTTCTTGTTTCATACTACTATCAGGTTCATGGTAAATCCCCATGTTAAATCGTGTGATCTTGTTATTGTTTGTCTCGAGGTAGTATCTTCAAATCTTTCAGTTATATGTTTTGGGGATTAATTCACTTAATGATTAAATAATAAAGAAAGTAGAGGCACATGATTTGCATGGGACACCCCTCGAGGGGAAGAAAAATCCACATCCGCCGATGAAATTCACTATGAAAGATGATACACGGAATTCTGATTAAATGACGTGTTTATAGATCCAAAATAAAAGATTTAAATCTAATTTGACAGACTCACGAGGTCGTGTATGTCGTGCACGACCATCAGGTCATGCTCAGCAAACAAAGGGAAACATGTTGCACGGGGCATGCGTTTGTGCACAGCCAAAGTCACCGAGCACGATCGTGCAACATCTGCACGGCCCGTGCGTGCCGGTTCGTCCACAAACTCAACGATTCCTCAAATTGCTCACAACTCTAAAATCAAGATCACCACCAATCAAATCTCTCACTTGGGACTAATTCTCAAAACCTTGAAACAGCATCGTCGACCACTGGTTAACTCACATAGTAAGACCAATAGAAGATAAACTGAACTTTACCTTCTTCGTTGTAACTGACTTGGTAAACATGTCCGCAGGATGTCTTTCGTAGCAATCTTCACCAACGCAAAGAACTCATCCTCAATCTTCACCAGAGTGGTAGGCGGAATTCCGTACCAAATAAAGTACACTCATATTGTTATAATGCAGTTTACATTCAATCTGTCGGTGTCCCACTTCCCTTCATCAAATTAGCTCCTTATACGCATCCGAAAGTGCCATGTTCTTAGCCTCAGTTATCGACAATGCCATCACCTTTTATAGTCTAGACACCCACGAGACTGCACCGCTGCCAAGAATAATACATACTCAGTTGTATTCTTTCTTGTATCGATGTCACCTGCCATGTCAGAATCTTAAAACCTGTGAATCTCACCTTTACATCATTAAACTTCAACACCATACCTTACGTACTAACAAGATACCTTAGGATCCATTTCCCAACATTCAAGTGTTGAAAACAAGGATTTGATATATACCTGCTGAACACTCTAGCTGCTTGGGAAATATCTGACCTCGTAATGACCATCGTGTACATGAGGCTACCAACCGCAGAAGCATAAGAGACTCTAGCCATCTTGTCCCTCTCGTCATCGGATGTCGGGCAGTCTTGCCTCTAAAGATTTTGAAGTGTCCAGCCAAAGGAGTAAACACTAACTTGGCATTCTTCATGTTGAACCTCTCTAGCACCTTCAACTCATACTCCTTAAACACAACTTCAGCTCCATGCTCTTTCTATCTTGTTCAATTCAGTTGCTTGGGAGATTAAATGAAAAAAAAAACAAGCTTTTACCATGACTGCAATTTTAGAGAGAAGCGAAAGCAAAAGCCTATGGGGTCGCTTCTATATTCTGAGACCCAAAATCTGTTTTGCAGAGTCCAAATCCTTCTTGCAGATCTTTCTAGCCATCTGCTCTTTCAGCTTGTTGATTCTTCGCACTGACTAGGCCTCCTCAGGTAGTCTACAATCAATCGACACTGACGGTCCTCTATTGATCAAATAAACTAAAGTATTAATAACTTCAATCCATAACTGTTTTGGAAGACCTACATTACATCTCATACTTCTAGAGCACTTTGTAATAGTTATGTTTATATGTTCAGCAACCCCATTCAGTTGCGAAGCTTCAGGAATAGTCTTCACCCTTCTAATCTCATTCATTGCACAATAGTCTTTGAACTCCTGGCTATAATACTCGCCACCATTATGTGATCTTAAGCCTTTCAACTTCAGACATGTCTGATTCTCCACTAAGCTCCTCACTTCTTGAACACATCATCTTCAAAAAGTAGACGCATAACTTTCAGGTAGAATCATCAATGAAGGTAACATAGTAGTTTGCACCAGAAAGAGAAGTTACCTTTGTTGGTCCCCATATATCTATGTGAAGCAGCTCTAACTTTTCGGCATTCGAAGCATGCATGCCTTTGAGAAGTTTTTCTTCTTCTATTTTTTGAACATACAACCTTCACAAATGGTAAGTCAATTGTTGTCAAGCCATCCAGTTTCTTCTTGAAGACGATTACCTTCATTCTCTTCTTACTCATGTGTCCCAACCATTAATGACAAATAGTAGCATCGGATGTTACAGAATCCAAACTATTGATATTCCTGTACATCGTAACATAAAGAGTTCTAACCTACTACCCTCAAGAAACCACCATAGAACCCTTGTTGATCTTCCATTGTTCACAATCAAACATGGTAATTCACCCATCATCTGACAGCTGACTCACAGAAATCAAATTCTTCGTGAGTTTAGACACTTGCTAACATCCTATACGCTCAACACTATGCCATTCTCCATCTGAACCTGCACATCACCTTTCCCAACTATCTTGCAAGGCTCTTCATCACTAAGATATACTCTACCCAAGTTTCCTTGCACATAGTTTTTAAAGAGTTGTTTATTTGAAGTAGCATGAAAGGAAGCACCAGAATTCAAGTATCAAACTTGGAGTTACATGACAGTATTAAGGCATCATCATATGAATCAGATTTAGTAGCAGAAGCATTTACTGAACCTTTATCTTCTTTATTATCAGACTTCTTCGTAGGACATTGACGAATGCGATGCCCCCTCTTTCCGCAATTCCAGCATGTAACCCCACTTCTTGAGGCACTCGTACCCTCGACTTAGAACGACCACAGCCTTTGTTCTTGCCCTTCTTCGAAGATCTATCTCTATCATCAACCTTAAGAGCTCAATCAGAAGAATCTAAAGATGAGGTATTCTTCCTTCGAGTTTTCTCATTTAGAAGTACACCAGTGACATCCTTAAACTTAAGAGCATCCTTCCCAGACGAATTGCCAATAGCCATAACTAAGCTATCCCAACTGTCAAGTAAACTGGCTAACAAAGTCAAAGTAAGTACTTCATCAGGAAAATTAATCACAACTGACTTCAATTGACATGTCACATTATTGAAGTCATTCAAATATTTTGTCATAGGCTACCTATTGGTCTTCTTCATATTGAACAAGCGTTTAATTAGAAAACCTTGTTCGTAGCTGAGGATTTCACATACAACTTCGTCAAAGCATCCATAAGAGATTCAGTTGTCTTCCCTTTGGAGATGTTGAATGCAACGGACGTTGACAAAGAAAGCTGAATGGCCTCCAATGCCTTTCGATGAAGCAACTCCCATTTTTCCTTTTTTATATCCTATGGTTTGTTCTTCTTTCCACCAAAAGGTAGATAGAGTTCCTTTTGATAGAGATAATCCTCTATCTGTATCTTCCAAAATGCGAAATTTATCCCATCAAATTTCTCCACTTTGATCCTTTCTTCGTCCGGCATGGCTCCCACTTAATAAGAGAACCATAAAGGAACAATTTTTGATACGAAGACAATCCACGAAGTCCATCCACTGAATCAATCCGATCTCACCGACCCAGATTTAATTGATTAGGGTTGTAAAATCACTCTCTTATTTATGTGTTTAATCGATCCGGACTCTAATACCGCTTGTTAGGAATCAATTTACTCAATTATTAAACCATAAAGAAAGTAGAGACACAAGATTTAAGTGGAAAAACCCTAGAGAGGAAGAAAAACCTATGTCCATCGACAAAATTCTTTATGAAAAGATGATACACGGAGTTCTTATTATATGGGGTATTTATAGGTCCAAAATAAAAGATTTATGATTTAAATCCAATTTTACAGACTCCCAACACATAGGCCGTGCTTAGTGTTTATAGTGAAATATGTATTATTCCTACTTGTGTTTATCTTCGTTTTTTACGTCGTTTGTTGTATATTTCACATGTATTTGGATTAAAATGCTTATCCTTGAGGTTGTTGATATATATTTATATTTGTTTATGTTAGGAGAGCATAAAGATAGAAAACACGGTCGCAACGCCACGAAACGAAGGTAAGCAAAGTTTGAAGCCTAAGATACAGCTCCGACAAGTAACCAGTAAAAACACCAAAATATTCCGACGCTTTATAACACCACGTCCGAGGGTAATGATGAAATTGTTGTCGCTGGTTAACCAGTTAAAACACCCAAAGGCTTAGTACCACCATGCCCAAGCACATGTTTCGAGATTTTCACTTCTCTAAATGGCTATAAATACTCCTTTTTAACCCCAAATCATATTCATTGAACTTCATATCATATCATACACTAAAAAAGAGGGTTTTGGGTGATCTCTTTGAGGGGTGGTGGCCACGATTCATCGGGACCGAAGTGACTCGAGGATTTTCATAAGATTGATCTGGATTCCATCTCGCGATCAGTTTAGCGCTCTTGATTTGTTTTGATTATAGTTTATACTATGATAATTTTCATACACGTTAAGTGTTTGTTGTATTGACTTCAATGCTATTTTGGACCTCTCTAATAGAATAGGTGGCACTGATAAGTGACTACCTTCGTTTGACGATCTGTACCACTGTTTTTTGGAGGCAGGACTTGAAGACTTGCGGTATATCGGAGCTAGGCTCACATGGTCTAACAATTCCTCTTGTGTTACAGCTTGTAGAAGAAAGATTGATAGGGTTGTATGCAATGCTCAATGGATGGTTACATTCACTGATTCTGAGGCTAGATTCCTAAACCAATGGGTGTCTGACCATTCGACGATCTTGGTCACCATCCATAAACTGACTCCGCGGATGTCACAGTTCAAGTTCTTTAACTTTTGGGCTGATCCTCCTTTGTTTTTGGGTGCTGTACAGGAGGCATGACAGATTCCAATTGCAGGAACACCTATGTTCCAAGTTGTCTCAAAACTCAAAAATGTGAAGAAGAGGCTCAAACAATTCTCACGGAGCAAATTCAGCAACACATCCGAACGAGTCAAAGCTACAAGAGAGGAGATGGATAGGCTTCAAACAGAACTCTTGGCTAATTCGTATGACGAGTCTCTTTCAACTGCTGAGAGGGAGGCAGTTCAGGTATTTGCGGACCTTAGAATGAAGGAGGAAAGCTTTTACAAACAAAAATCCAGGATCCAATGGTTGAAGGAGGAAGATGGTAATATCAGGTTTTTCCATAAATATGTCAAAGCAAGGGAAAACAGGAAGCGCATCACTTATATTATCACTGATTCTGGTGATATTATTCAGGAGCATCGTGTTATTCGCCAACATTTTATTGATTCCTTTGTGAATCTATTATCTCCCATTGTTCTACCTAATGAGGAGGATTTCTCTCTTGATGAATATGTGCACAGGTCATTTAGCCTTGAAGCTATCGCCGTTATGGATGCTACTATAACTGAAGAAGAGATTAAGCAGACCATGTTTTCATTGGGCAGGAACAAGGCTCCCAGTCGAGATGGCTTCAATACTGAATTTTTCATGCTTACGTGGACTATTGTGGGAAAGGAAGTCACTCTTGCCATTTAGGATTTTTTTTATATCTCCTTGTCTTCTGAGGGAGGTTAATACTACATCCCTTGCTCTCTTACCAAAATGTGATAATCTTGTCTCTGTAAACGATTTCAGGCCTATCTCATGTGTTAATACTGTTTATGAGTGCATATCCAAGATAATGGCTAACAGGATCTCGCCCTTCTTAAATGAGGTGATTTCTGAGACGCAAGCTGTATTTGTAAGTGGACGAAGAATTGCTGATAATATTTTTTTAGCTCAGGAGCTGTTGTTGAATTATAAATCCATACCATACCTTCCTAGAATGGCAGTCAAGATGGACATGCAGAAATGGCGGTCAAGACTCATGGGAGTTTCTTCTCAAAGCTTTGAGGGCTTTCGGCATTCCTGACAGGATGCTGACATGGATTCAGGTTTCACTCTCCTCTGCCATGTTCTCTATTAATATCCATGGTGAGTTACATGGATATTTTCCTAGCACACGTGGACCCAGACAAGGGGATCCTTTGTCTCCATACTTATTCATTCTTGCTATGGAAATTTTTTCTGGTATTCTAAACTGTCAGGCTGCCAAACTCGAGTTTGACTATCATTGGAGATGCAAAAAGATGAAGTTGAATCATCTTTTCTTCGTTGATGATGTGCTCCTTTTTTGCGAAGGCAATTATACATCCTCTCAGATTCTCAAGTATGGTGTTGATCACTTCTCTATGCTCTCTGGTCTCAATCTGAATCTCATGAAAAGTGACATTTTTTTGGCAGGAAACTATGCCCTTGATAAAGACCGCATTCTTCAATCTTGGGGATTGAATCTTGGGACTCTTCCTGTCCGTTACTTAGGAGTACCATTGATCCCTGACCTTCTCAGATTGGCAGATTGTAGACTTCTGGTGCAGAAAATCAAAAAAGGAGCTCAGTCTTGTACTAATAGGACCCTCTCATACTCTGGGAGACTCATGATCATCGCCTCCATACTGTATTCCATCCAGTCCTATTGGAGTGCAATTTTTATATTGCCACAAGTTGTTCTCAAGAAAATAAAGTAGATTTGTCTCAGGTTCCTATGGAAGGGAGCGACCTTACATAAAGGAGGTGCTAAGGTATCCTGGATTGACGTTTGCTTGCCCAAGATAGAGGGTGGACTTGGTCTGAGAGATCCTAGAACATGGAACAAGGCTCAAATGATGAAAAATGTGTAGGTGTTTGCCTCTGACTCTCAATCTCTGGGTTTCTTGGACAAAAACTAACCTAATTCACCAGGTTAACTTTTGGTCTATGAGAATCCCTAATGTATGTTCTTGGAAGAAACTTTTTATGTTGAGACCATTGGTTCAGAACCACACCTTATGGAAGGTTGGTAATGGACAATCTATTTCTCTCTGGTATGATAGGATCTTCTGATGGTCCACTATTTGCTAGAGCTTCCCATGACTTGATTTATAATTTGGGATTTTCTAGAGATGCTTTACTGTCATCTAGTATTCATGATTCTACATGGGACCTTGCTTATGTTTCTCATGCCTTCTTTGATGGAGTTGTTTGGCCTGTAATTCATGGAGGGGTGGATGTATGTTGTTGGGAGCCCTGTCCAGATGGAATCTTCTCATCTTCTTCGGCATGAGAAGCTATTAGACGAAAGGGCACGACGGTGATGTGGCATAACCTTGTATGGGGTAAGTGGCACGTACCTCGACATGCTTTCATCTCTTGGTTAGTCGTAAGGAAGAGGCTTAGCACTATGAAAAGATTATTCAGGATGGGAAGAATTCAGCAAGCTGTATGTGTGTATTGCAAGAACCAACCTGAGACTCATGACCACCTATTTTTCAGATGCACCTTTCTTCGACCGTTTGCTCGGAATTGGGCTTAGAAGTGCGAAGTTTTCTTTCCGAGAAGATCCTGCGTTCAAAACTTTGTTTTCTTTGCTGAGAAATTTAGAGGCAAAGCTCTATACAAAGTGATAGGGAGACTGAGTTATTCTGTCATGATCTATGTTATTTGAAAAGAGAGGAATAACATAATCTTCAGGAACTCAAGACCATCAGTTCATGTCTTGATAAACTACGTTCAGAAAACTATACAAGATTAATCTTGTCTACTAAGAGGTTTCAAGGATAACATTAAGAGTAGAAGAACTCAGCAAGCATGGAGCATGTCTGATGTTATTTTTTCTAATGCTCCAATGGGAATGTATGACTCATGATGTTTATTATTTTAGAGATTATGGTCTATGCAGATTATATGCTGTGATTATCAGTATAGATCACATGTAATGATTTTCATTTATCCAGTTTGTTTTGTCATATTATGTCTGTTTTTAGTTTGATTTAGTACGTATATAGGTGCATAAAATTATCTAAGAAGTTTGTAAAGTACTTTGTTAAGCACACTCTGGATCGGAATATACTTATCCTTTTCCACAAAAAAAATCCTTCACAAAGAAGATTGTATCAAGAGAAATGTAGAGTAATTTGTATGACTCATACTCTATAAGATAATTGATATGTTGGTTGTAACACAAGCGATCATTTATTCAAAGTTTGAAAAATGTGTATCAAGATTAGAAATCTATTTGTTGTATCAAGATCAAAAATCTATTTTATTTGATATTGGTAACATATGTGCTTAAATCTTTTATAAAAACGATTATATCAAGAGTAATATAGGATAATTTGTGTGACTCATATTCTATAACATAAGCAATATGCTAATTGTAGCAAAAAGGATCATTTATTCAAAGTTTGGGAAGAATGTATCGTGATTAGATAAGAGTTAAATCTTGAGTATGTTAATTGACCAGGAAAACATATACTCTCTCTGGACATTAGCGAAGGTCCAAATTCATACTGACCAAATGATTAAATCCGTGTCGACCCCTAGCCTAATGTCGTGATTATATTAATCTACATCATCTACCTACACCAACATAATGTACATCCTAATCAGTAACAACGAATTTATCTCCTCACTCAAAACATGCAAACAAATGCTCATACTAGTATAAGATCAACCTTCACCAATGGAACCCTGCAAGAAGAAGCGAACGGAACCTTCAGTACCCAACCTCTTCTCAAGTATGTAATCCTCTCTGTTTCCTTTTCTTCTAATCACTTATGCTACAGATCTGTATTGAACTCACCCAAATGGTTTCATCATGTAACTGATCTGCTTTCTGCCCCAAAATATCTCAAGATTCAGAAATTAGGGTTTCTTAATACTACTCAAAATTTGTGAACCCTTTGTCATCCCATTGACGCTTTACAAACCCAGATGGTATTTTGTGATTTTATCCATGAAATTTTTCAAATTTGAAGAACTTGTATATTTTTTTTACTGTGGGACTTCAATTTTGAACCCATTGGTGGTGTTGTTGCTGCTGGCTGTTTGGTTCATTAGTTCTTAGCTTACACTTTTGGCTGCCCTCCTTCGGAGTCTATGTCGAATCCGGTATTAATTTGAAGTGAATGTGATTTGGTGTTGTTGAGTGTGTTCCATTTTCGTGTCGAAATGAGCTTTTTCTAGTTGTTTCAAGAAAGAGGGTTGATGATTTAGTAACGTTATCTTGAGTCGATGAGTCATCTCTTACAGGGCATTCTTGCATGACTGTTTTTAATATGGTGATATACAGTTTTCGGTTATTTTGATTTATGATTATGTGCACATATACTTAAACATGAGATAGGCCTGGAGCGATTGCTTTTTTGCTTATACCATAGGGCCTGGGACACTAGGAGAGGGAGTTTCGTGTGTAGTCTTACCCTCAGAGCGACAGACTGATTGGATTGGGACTTATATGGTGATCATAATTCAGAACCTTCTTGAGCATGTGGTGAACGGGGTAAATTCTTTGTTGATATAGTTGTCTATTCATGGTTTGTTGCTACTGTGATGAATATATCGTTGTATAATTCTTCCTCTCCTAGGTGATTGACATTTATAGTTGATTCCAATATCACATGTTTGTGTCTGATCTTTTTATTATTTTCCCTCAATTACTTAATTGCGGGTCGGGTTATTCGGCAGTATAGGTTTAGCTTATAATATGTTTGGGCTTGCGCCTTGCGCAAACTGTGAGCTCTATGTTTCATTTTTTTTTTGATTAAAATTTAACACGAAATTCAGTGCAGGCATTGTTCTTGATGAGTTTGTGTACTTCACAGTGCCGTGCTTTACTGATTTATGAAGAAGGATGCATGTACACCTTTTACATTCTGTTCAGTCTTGATTTCCCTGTGAACTCTCTTCCATGATCTTATGGATAGCTCTTGCATGATAATGATTCTTTTTCCTTCACTGACTCTGTTGTTTTTTATGCTACTGTAATGTACAAGAGGTTTACGTTCTCGTTGGAATTGTAGGTTGCTGGATGAATGGCAAGTAAACAGATATCAACTTCTAAATATGAAGCTCAATGGTCTCCTTCTGCACAGTAATGCTTCCTTGATTTATGTGTTGAAGAGACTTCAAAGGGAAACTGACCTGGGCCAACTTTCAACAAGGATGGTTGGAGAAATATACTAGAATCGTTGAACAAAAGGTTGGGCTTCAACATAGACAAGAAACAACTGAAGAATCATTGGGATTCCACTCGTTCAAAATGGAAGGCATGGTCGAAGTTTTAAAAAGAAATCCCAAAGGATTTCCCTTGGTCAATCGAATAGCCTGCAAACCCGGAGGACCTTTTAAGCCAGTTTTCGCTGACGGGCTCACCACCACAAAATAGCTCGGCACTCAGCGGGTTTTGATCCTATGATCTCTTCCCACATTGAAGGAGTGAGACTAAGTCGCTTACCATGTGGGGTGGGGTGATCCCCCAAAAGTCATGGTCGAAGTTGATACGTACTGATTTCATGAAATGGGACCCAACAACTGGCCAGTTTGGTGCTAACGAGGAAGAGTGGGCATGCTATATACAAGTATAGTGCTTGATCTATACCACGTTAATGTCTTGTACGTCTCATTCTGGATTTTAGTTTTCTTTGGGGAGCAATTTTGTGACTAATCCCAATTTGTATCAGGCAAACCACCCTGATGCTGCCTTGCTTCAATATAAGACATTTGAGCACACTGATCAGTTAGAAATCATCTTTAGTGGAGTCACAGGACAGGGAGAGGCCGAAGTTTCTGAACGTCCCACTCAGCGCAGAAAGCATGATAAAAATATCTTGAGCACTAATCTTTCAGATGTCGAGCCTAAAGATGTGGAACCTGAGAGGATTGAGCCTCTATGTGAAGCTGTTGAATCAAGGCCCCAAAATGAACATCCTGACAGGGCGAGTGCCAACTTGATGCTGTGGAATCTAGATTTTTTCAGCGCTGTGACGGTCCAATCTATCCAAGGGGAACGAAGTTACAGCATTGGCGAATGCATAGAGTGCTAGGATGGTATGCTGCAGGTAGAACAAGGAAGCGGGCTTTATTTGTTTGCTTTGGACATTTTTCTGAAGAAAGAATACAGGGAGATCTTTTTGCAGTTGAAGAAGCCAATTGTGAGAATTGCATGGTTGAAACGACTGCAATCAGTCAGCATGCAGCGATAATGTTTGTGTTGCAGGATGATCTGGCGACAAGATGGCTTGGGCTAGACATTCCACTCTACCTGTAATGTCCTTTGCAACCTTAACTCTGTCCACCATTAGATGATCAAATCAGACAACGTTGTCTTACAGCAAAACTTGCTTGCATGTAACATGTAATGGGAGGATGAGCTTACTGCATTGGCTACTAATCTAACTTGCGGCTTGGAAGTTAAAACCAAAGTCAGTTGGATGATAACACGTTCTGTTAGTTGATGTGTCTTGTCGTTCATATTGAGATATATGCAAATAATTGTGTTTTTTTACCCTTTTCAACATAGATGATGGACTTCAGTTTGGTTGCAACTACGAGCAATTCTAGAATTATCCACGATGTGTACGTATCAATAAGATCAGTTTTGTCTAACATAAGAGCCTCAATAAGATCAGTTTCGTCTAACATAAGAGCCTTTTGTTAATTGACTTCTAATAGATCATAGAGCCTTTTGTTAATTGACTTCTAATCGATCTGTGACGGTCAGAATCACAAAGAACTATTTTAAGTGGCTTCTAGAATTGACATAAAAGGTCCGCCTGTGGAGTTATATCCCATACACATGTATTTACAGTGTCACAACTCACATTATCAGGAATCTACTAATCATCAACCACATACTGTGATGATCCAGATCAAATAAATACGAAGCTCATTTCAGCGTAGTCCTGAAAGAGACGAGCGACATGTGTAGAGGACCCGGGACCATATAAATACTAGTATCTCATTCACCAAGGCCGCCGGGCGATCAACCCCATCACCCGCTATTTGTGTCCCTGCCAAGCTGTATGCTGCAAACAAACACTTTTTGCCAAGCTGTTCGTGGAAGTTTGAAAACACGCACTCCAACACTTTTGCCAATCAAAGCATCCATCTCGCTACTGATAACACCAGCAATGCGAAACCCCTCTCTCTCCAAGGCTTCTCTTCTTCGCGAGAAGTACTCCTGGTTATTCATGCCCGTTTCATGATCTGATCTGCAAAGACACCAAAGATGAGACTCAGAGAAAACCTGAGGCTAAACCCAAGAAGCATAGGTTCTGCTAAAAAGTCTCACAATAAGACAGAAAAACAGCCTAGTAAGTTTGTGCAGAGGCTGGTGCGGGATGAACATTACCTCATAGTCAATGATAATCCTTTATAGCCTCTGGATATAAGGTAGGACATGGTGACGTTGTGTTGTTCCTTCCTCGTAAGTAACAACCTAGTCATCCTCCAGCATGAAGCATATTGTACAGCCTCAGAATAAGCATGTCCCTGGTGCCAGTCACTTGTTTCACATCAGAATCATGAACGCTGTTTCCAGAAAAGAGCTAGGTGATTATGTTCACCCAGTCTGAGTAAACTAAAAGAGGAAAAGAGAGGTTTATGGATAGGAAGAAATAAACAACTCGAGGTAGCGTACGAAATGCAATCCTGAGCTATCATGCAGTTATCTTGTCTCCCATGGTCAAGAATGCCGCTTATTTTATATAGCAAAATAAGGACCATAAGCATAGTGAAAAAACAAGATTTGAGCAATGCACGTAAGTTATCCATCTTTCAACAGGTCATTCAGCGGTGAAATTACAGGAAGACTAACATCTATATTGATCAAAACAATCCATCATTCTGAGGGCTTGTTCTGTTGAAATAATTCCCGGCCATCGATATACTGAAATTCAAGTCTGCCATGTATTTTCCTTTGCTTGTATACTCAATAGCATACTCCCTGCAGTCATCTGAGTATTCATCTGCTTGTAAATTATTCAGTTCTGCATGGAAAACCAAAGTCTTGCAGAAATCTTCACTATCGAGGCAATTCAATCTTTGATCGACTATTGTAGAATTTTCAGCTTGGCATGATTGCAGCATAACTGCTAACACAATCACCATAGTGACAAGTAAGATTCCCAGAACTACTAATCCCGAGACGAATATGGTTGGAGCAAATGATGTCATGTAAAAGCCAAACTCGTACTGATAACGGCTCCCTGTCTCTGCAGAGAAGCAAACAAAAGCACACCAATGGAGTGTTAACTGCCAATTAACATTTAGTAACTCTATAATCCCAATGATGATCTTGACCAGGATCTTAAAGTGATTCCTACTTTAGAAGATTTAGTAGTGTACCTGGGCCTACTCTACTGCCTGAGTCTACAAGATTCGATAGACTCCGAACTGAGTACTCCCGCTCCATTTGATGACTATAAGCTGGCATTGTAAGCTCTTAGCAGACCCTGCCAGTGTTATCGACCAGAATGTCATTCTACTTGCTTTTGATGCAATCTTCAGGTTGAGGCTAACAAGTCTTAGAGAATTAATTTATCAAGCAAGCAAAAAATTCTGAACCTTTTGTATTTCTCGGTGGCCATCTAGTTCGTATGATGTGTCATGGAAAGGGAATGCGTGTATATAGAAAAGAAACTTGGAAAATCACTGAGAAATGGGACTTTGTTCTACTACTATAAATCATACATGCTTCAATACCGTGCTGATGCAAGGGAGCTATTATGATCTCTATCATATGCCACGTTACTTATAAATGGAAAACAGCAACAAAATACACAACCAGCTCATCCATCTGATGCATTGCTCTCACCAACGGTACTCACACAACCCCATACCAAAAAGTCCGAAATTGTTATGTTAAAACGAGAATATGCTAGTTGGAAACTAAGAAGGAAGCACCACGATGCGAAGTGTTGTACACATGGCTAAAGCATTTCGAACCAAAGTGCTTTAATCACGTGTACAACACTTCTAAAAAAGGAAATAAACAAGAAGCCGTGGCTTCTTTCCCCAAACTCTCCTGCTGCACTTGCTTCACTACTCATTTTGTCCCATTTCTTCTATTACGATTCAGGTTCGGTCAACGATGTCGAAATCATATTCTATTACGGAGGTCCTCGAGATTAGTTACGAGACGGATTGGTCCACTTATATCGAAAAAATCAAGATCTTGCCCATGAATTGATCTTCCCATCTCATCCTCCTTTATCACATGGTTTTTCATTTCGAATGACATGGAGAAACATCCGTAAAAAAAAATTGATTTCTATCATGTTACTAACAACCTAAAACAATGAAAATATGAAGTGGTTTAATCCTTGTATTATTGAGCAAGAGAACTATTTCGTTCCCCTAGACATTTAAGTATAAATCATGTTATCCTTATCAAAGGATTCGATATCTGAATATTGTTTATTTTCATAAAAAAAATATATGTCTATGGCATGTCATAAATCGATGCTATTGTAAAATTTTAGAGGCGAATAAAATATAATCGTGTTGAAATATTTGTGTTCGAAGAAAAAATTACTTCAACCGAGAAAAAATAGGGATGGATTACAACTAAAGCACCACTCTGTGCCACGTAGGTTAAAGCACTTCGGCCCGTGGTGCTTTACTTTGAATAGAGCACCTTGGGACCGTGGTGCTTCACATAAAAAATGGTAAATCCTTCGTTGTTTCTATCTAGCAAATTTTCGTTTCTAAATAGTAATAGATTATGTTATGTAATGCAAGTATTCTATATTTTGTATTCCGTACTCTATATTCTGTATGAACTATAAATATATTCAGAAGGCATCCAATGATGTCAAGTCTTCTTTGCATATGGTATCAGAGTAAGGTTGATTTCTCTCCTTCCTTTTCTCTCCTCCTTTCCAAACAAATTACATTCATCTGCCGGAGGTGTATTTCCAGTCAGATATTCGGCGTCAATCTTCTTCTCCGACCAGCCGATCCTTCCTCCAGCCTCCACAGCTTCCGCCGTCGCCGTCGTCGCCATCGCTACCGTCGGCCCGACTTGATTTTGGATTTCTGCATTTGTCGTTGGATTTCTGCTCATCGTCTCCGGTTGTCCGTTCTGATCAACAGCCAACTGGTTGTCGTCGTCTCCGACGTCCGCCGTTTTCAGAAAAGGCGTTTTTCAGATCTGAACAACAATCAACAGTCAGCCAACTACCAGTCAACAGCCAAATATTAGTCAGCAGTCAGCCAAGAACCGTTCAACAGCCAGCTATCAGTCAACTGGTCAACTGGTCAACTGGTCAACTGATCAAGAGGACTGGTCAACTGGTCAAGAGATCTGGTCAACTGGTCAAGAGGTCCGGTCAACGCAACTAGTCAACTGAAAAACACATATTCTTCTTCGAATATGAGTTTTTCTTCATCGGATGTTAAATCGGTGGTCACGACGACTCTTTCCGCCGTCGAGGATTATCTTCTTTAGTGTGTACAAATGGAATTGTTCCTCTTATCGTATGGTTTCATCGGTTTTATGGACGGATCCATTATTTTTCCTCCCATGCACCTTCTGCTGGCATCTTCTGTACCGGTTCTCAATCCGGAATATTTACAGTGGCAACGGAGTGGTCATTTGGTCAGATCTTGGATTTTTGCTACTCTTTAATGAGATATTTTGGTTGAGGTATTTAATCTCAAACTTGCTCGTGAGATTTGAGATCCTCTCCATCAGCGTTTCATGTCGGTATGTATGGCAAGGTCAATGGAATTGAAGCGCAAGTTGATATCACTTCGTAAGTCTTCTTCTGTCTCTATGGAGAAATATCTCCGCGACATCAAAATACTTGCGGATTCATTGGCTGCAATCAATTCTCCCGTTTCAAATGAGGATTTGATCGAGCACACTTTGATAGGTCTTGGTATCGAATTTGAATCGCTAATTACGGTGATTATGAACACTCCGGTTGTTCCCTCATTCGATTATGTTCGCTCCAAACTTCTTCTTTACGAGCAACGATTGAAATTCCTTAAATCTGTCGATCTTCCGTAGTATCAGGATTTTGAGGTTGTTGCTCGCTCATCCGAAGACCGTAGTAAATTCAAGGGTGGTCGTTGGGATAGTCATCCTTCTCAGCCAGCGTCCGAACGCGGATTGTTTTCAGACCGTTCAGGTATGGCATCTTGTTTTTCTCCCGTTTTTTTGATGTCTACTGTTGCTTCCCCATTTTGTTATATTAATCCGATTGGTTCACGTGTATTACCTTTAGTCGGTTTGTCGCATAATAATGTTGTGTGTCAAATCTGTTACCACACTGATCATCCCGCTGTCCACTGTCCTTCTCGCTATGCTCCCTAGTCTGTCCAGGTCTTTACTACTGGTCTTATAGGTAAATCAAACGAGACTGTATGGTACCCGGATTCGGGTGTATCGTCCCATATGACCAACACTGATGGTAATTTAATTTCTAAATCCACTTATAATGGTCGATCTCATATTTTGGTTGCAAATGGTTCTAAGGTTCTTATTATTCATGTTGTGGGCTCTCGTCTGTCTACCTTATCCAAACCACTTATCCTTTCTAATGTTTTACATGTTTCTACACTGCAATCTAATCTATTGTCAGTTCGGCGTCTTTGTGAAGATAATGATTATACTGTTAGTTTCACTAAAGATGTTGTTTCTATAAAAGCTATTTCAATGGGTCGAACACTCCTTCAAGGTCCCAGTAAAGGTCGTGTATACCCCCTCTCCATTCCCACTGCCTTCTCTTCTCCTGTTTCGTGTATACCTTCGTCCGTTGCTCTTGCTGTGTCCGTTGCTCCTGGTTCGACGTGGCATAGCAGACTTGGTCACTGTGACTCATCTACTCTTCGTAGACTTCAGAGTCATAAACATGTTGCCTTTTCTGATACATTTATGCATAATTGTATCTCTTGTCGTTTGGGCAAGTCTCAACGCTTACCGTTTGAACCTGTCTTACATAAGGAAACTTCTCCTTTATTCTTAATTCATTCTGATATTTGGCAGTCTCCTGTTTTATCTAACCTTGGTTTTCGATATTATGTTTCCTTTCTAAATGATTTTACTCGATTTGTATGGATTTATCCAATGAAAAAAAAATCGAAATTTTATTCCCACTTCTTAAACTTTAAGAAAATGGCTGAAAATCTTTTCGATCGTAAAATCAAAATATTTCAAAGTGACGGTGGTGGTGAATTTGATAACACTTCGGCTAAGCAATATTTTTGGAACATGGTATTCTGTTTCAAAAATCTTGTCCGGGCACCCTAGAGAAAAATGGTGTGGTTGAGCGTAAACATCGTCATATCATTGAAATGGCACGTGTTCTCCTCATTCAGGCTCGGCTTCCATCTCATTTTTGGGTGGACGCCGTCTACATCGCCACATACATCATTAATCGTCTTCCAACTCCCCTTTTGAAAAACATTTCCCCATATGAAAAACTTTTTGGTTATCGTCCTGATTACACCTTTTTACGTGGTTTAGGGTCTCGATGTTTTTCAAATTTCTTCGCTTCTTCTTCCAACAAATTATCTCCCCGTTCGGTCGAATGCGTCTTCATTGGCTATGCCCCCGGTTATAAAGGTTATCGTTGTCTTGATCCTAAAACCAGTCGGGTTCATATTAGTCGGCATGTCCGTTTTCATGAAGATGCATTTCCTTACTTGGACCTTCTTCCTTCCCCTCTCCCTCTACCCGACCTCACTATTGACTTGTTTTTATCTCCAGATCATCCCCCTCGCCGAGCACCTTCCTCCCCCACCTTGTCGTCCTCGATCAATTCTCTCGACCATACGGATATCCCTATCCCAATTATGTTCGTTCCAGATTCTCCCTTAGTTTCTGCGTCACCCCCGTTGTCCACTTCCGATTCTCCCCCTATTGTTGGCCATTCTCCATCTCCCAGTCCTCTCGTCTCCCCGATTTGTCCTGTCCTGGCTCCACCTATTCCTTCATTGATCTCGATCCATCCGATGCAAACACGGTTGAAATCTGGTATTTCTAAACCCCGTACCATTTTGTCCCTTAACATCACCAGCCCCGTTCTGGAACCCTCTTCCTACTCAAAGGCTTCTAAAGATCCGGCTTGGCAACAAGCTATGACAGATGAGTTCAATGCCCTAATGGATAATCATACTTGGACCTTGGTTCCCCATCCTGTCACCAAGAATGTGGACGGTTGTCAGTGGGTTTATAAAATAAAATACAATTTTGATGGTTCTGTGAAACGCTACAAAGCACGTTTGGTCGCCTTAGGAAACCATCAGCGAGAAGGTCTGGGATTTCAGGAGACATTCTGTCCTGTCGTTAAGCCTACTACTGTCCGTCTGGTACTTTCTTTGGTTGTATCATTTCAGTGGGTTGTTCGTCAGTTAGATGTCAAAAATGCATTCCTTCATGGTCACTTAACTGAGGAGGTTTACATGCGACAACCTTCCAGTTTCATTCATCCCACCCTTTCTTCTCATGTGTGTCGCTTGCATAAGGCATTGTGTGGTCTTCATCAGCCTCCTCGTGTCTGGTTTCATCGATTGAGTAGCTTTCTCCTTCGAAGTGGCTTTACACAAGTTAAGTCCGATAGTTCCATGTTTGTTTTTCGTCGTCATTCTCTAGTCCTTATCCTGTTACTCTATGTTGATGACATCGTTGTCATCGGCAGTTCTCATACACTTCTGTCCTCATTCATCTCGGTTCTCTCTTCAGAATTTGCTATGAAGGATCTTGGGGATATTCACTATTTATTGGGTATTCAAGTGCTCCGTACTCCTACGGGTCTCTTCTATCTCAAGAAAAGTATAGTCTCGATTTACTTCGTCGATTCGATTTACATACCCTAAAATCGGTCCGTTCACCCCTTACTTCCCGAACTTCCCTTTCCTCCACCAATGGTGTTTTACTCTCTAATCCAACCGAGTTTCGTAGCCTAGTGGGGACGTTACAGTATTTATCTATGACTCGGCCTGATACATCATATGCCGTACATTTGGTCTCTCAGTTTATGCAGTCACCTCGTACTCCTCACTTTCTTGCTGTTCAGCGCATTTACAAATATTTGCAGGGTACTTCATCCTTTTGGTATCTCCTTTCGACCCTCAGATATCTCCTTTTTAGTGGCTTATTCAGACGCGGATTGGGCCGATTGTCCGGATAGTGCACGTTCCACTACAGGTTCTGCGATTTACTTGGGTTCTAATTTGATATCTTGGCAAGTCAAGAAGCAGCCTACCGTCTCTAAATCCTCCACGGAGGCCGAATACAGGGCGGTTGCATATACGGTTGCGGATACACTTTGGATCCGTTCTTTGTTGGCCGAGCTTCGTTTCCCTCTTTTGTCAAGCCTGTCCGATTATTCTATGATAATGTTTCAGCTTCGTATTTAGTCCTGTACCCGGTACTTCATGCACGCAGTAAACATATAGCGGTTGATTATCATTTCGTCCGGGAGCGGATGTCTCATGGAGACTTGCTTGTTCGTTATGTTCCCACTCATCTCCAGCTCGCCGACATTTTCACCAAGGCTTTATCCTCGGATCGGTTTGAGTTTCTTCGTTCCAATTTGGGCGTTGCTCTCTCCCTCGCACAAATTGAGGGGGATAATAGATTATGTTATGTAGTGTATATATTCTGTATTTTGTATTCTGTACTCTGTATTCTGTATAAACTATAAATATATTCAGAAGGCATCCAATGATGCCAAGTCTTCTTTGCATAAATAGATGTTCCTAAAAAGTCCAAAGCTCCAATGGGTATTGTAAAGCAGTTCGGCCTATAGTGTTTCCTTTGTTTCTATTTAGCGCATCTTCGTTTCTAAATAGATGTTCCTAAAAAGTCCAAAGCTCCAATGGCTAGCAAACCAAGTACCCAAAATTAGTGATATAGATTGATACAATTGAGCTTGTCAAAGTACTAAAGTACTCAAATAAACCATATCTTGCATCACTGAGTGATCAACGGGAGCACTACAGATATGATAACAGTTTGAAGATTTACCAAAGGAATCCCAAACTGATCGACGGCGATTCAATCAGACAAATTCGGAAGAATAGGACTCCGAAGTATGGAGATTCAAGATCAGCAAGCAAGCAGTGGCTGTTTCGATTAGTGTTCTTTTAAGTTTGGTAACTGGTTTGTTTTTTCTGGTCGAGTGATTTAGTACAAGCTATGGACCAATCTGTGCTAGCCTGCTAGTCTGGAACCATCTTTTGTTGTCTTTGAAGTTATTATTTTGTTATTATTTGCATATTTGAAGGAGATTATGACACTATTCTTTTCTGTTTGATTTTTTCTTCGATTTTTTTATTTTCTATTTTTTCGTCCGTTGATAAATAAAGAGTCAAAGACATGTTGACATGATGCAATAGTGATGAAGAGTTGGAGATACAGAGATTAGACGCTAACAATCTAACCAAGAATCATCACAATAATATACTCCATATCATTTTCTCTGTCCTGTAAAAAATATAACACGTTGACTTGAATCGTATTTTAAAGATTGTGTTGACTCTGTTGTATGTTATCTTATTGTCGTTATAATTTTGTGAGGAAAATGAGAGAAAAAACAAAATGATGAAGAAAAATATAGAATGAGTTGATGTGATGTAAAATAAAAATAATATTGTTTTGATAGTTTTGTAGAAAAAAATTTCAAATATAAAATTATTATAATTATTGTGTGACATCCAAATTAGATATGTGTTGTAATTTTTTAGGGTGGAAGGAGTATCATCTAAGCCAATTTACAAATCTGTTTAGTACTCAAAAAGAAATACATATACTGTAAATGGACCACTCTTTATTTGGATCATGGTTCATACATTTGATTTTCCTTTTTACATGACTTTCTAATCTCTCTAGAAATTCATTCTATATATATGTTGGTTTTAAAATCAGACACTTTTCAATGGGTTAAAGATCCAAAACAAGGCCCAACCTCACTAAGTCAAGCACTTATCAAAAAAGGACATATGGCACAAAGTGAGTGGGGGTCCGTAATTACATGAGATCATGTCAAGTATGTGGTCAAGAGTGGACAAGCATTAACTATAAATATCTATCTCACCATCCAAAAACAGATAATTTCACTTGGACCCTATTCTGCAATCTTTATTGGAAAATCCTTTCTGACTTAAGCATCGAAGGGGTTTCTGACCAGGAAAACTCCTCGAGCCAGACTAACCAGTTTTATTGTTTTTGGTGTGCAGATAGACCGAACATGGACCAGGACCCAACAACATCGTTTTACTTTTGAGTACTCTCTTCCCTCCTCTCCAACTCCACAACAACGGATTACTAATGCTGCCGGTGCTACTCTTGGTTCCTCAATTCATATGTTGAATGACCATATGAGACTTCTGCAACTTCTTGCTATTCAAATCATTCAACTTCAAAGGCCACACACTGAGCATTTCTCCACAACCAATGAACAGATGAACTCAACTACTAAGTCACTTCAAGATCAGATCACTAAGATCCAGCGCAGATTGATCACCACAGACTTCACCAAAGCTCTGACTGAAATCAAGCGTCAAACAAAGCATACATCTATAACTATCACATCCACAGATGTTTCAGTAACTGCCCTCAAGAAGACCATGTGACATATGCACAAAACGAACACAAAAAGGAATCTATGTCTATCCACTAAGACCAACAACACTATCATAGAACAGATTGAACGCCTGAGGGATCATATTGAGCAGAAGATCACAAAACTACTGATGGCAATGATGTGGTGAAAATTCTGATGGAGAAGAATCAAGCTAAGACAGATGCTGAACTCCATCAAACCAAAGTCAAGATCAACGCTTGATTGGTAGCACTATATTCCCCTTTACTCATGACAGCAAACACAAGGAGAGTCTACAACAGCAACAATCCAGACTGCGAAGTGCATTCCACTCTTTACTAATGTCTCAAAGACAGACATGCACTTTGCTCAATCAAAGTGTTGTTGATCTTCACATAGAACAAGATGCTATGTAGAGGATAGAATAGAGCATAAAGGACAGTCTAGACTTCTTCACTCAAGCCCTGGAACAAACACTTGAATCTATACAGACGGGTGTCCATGGAGGAACACAGTCAGGCTCAACTGAAACAACACAGCAATCCCCATCAAGAATGTAGACACCTTCAACAAGGGGCGCTGTACCTCCTAGGCCCAGTACAAAGAGGGGGAGAGATACCGATGACCCTACTGCTCCAAAGAGGAAGAAGTGCTAGTGATGTGTTTTGTCGTAAACACGTCAAATTAGAATTAATATGCACTCACTTTCACTCTAAAAATATTAAAATTAACGTAATAGTGAAAGTAAGGGTCGAACCCACAGGCACGATCACAATATTATTTATTCTTTTTCTAGTCAAGTTTAAGAACTATTTAATTATGAAAAATAAAATTGGGAGGCTTGTTTTTTTACCTACTAAACCAAATAATGAACTAAAATTATATTAAATATTCTAAACTATGAAGGAAATTGATTGGGGTACTTTCTTATATGATAATAACGTAGGGAAGTCAATTAACTACGCTCTATCATTATATGATCAATATGGATGAATATCAAGTACATTTGTTATTTAGATAGGTTTGGTTGTGACATCTTTGGGCATAAAGTATCACATTCTCTTAATTGCTAATTACCAATGAGCTTTTATAATTAACCTAATTTATCTATTCCTAACATACCGAGGAGCTTGTACATGCTAAAATTAAATAAATTGAATCAAAGTATGAGAATATATCAAACATGGACATAAATAGCAATGAGTTTAAACTACCATATTCACATGCAATCAATCAATGTCATGACAATGAGCTTAAATCATGAATTGTTATTTTGCTATCAATTTAATCACTTAGCGTGATTAGTACCTAGGTCAAGATATCAATATGTAATCAATCTAATTGATTTCATAACATATAATTAATTAACATCGGATTTCATACATTAATCATCACATACGAATTTGATTTAGGTGATCTTTCTTATCTCATGATCCATATTACTTAGAATTTCATTAATCTATCCCTAGTAGGTAAGTACTCACTCATGATTATTACGATCATCAAATACGCCATCATCACACGCATCATCACAATCATAAACTGAAAAGAATCAGAAAAAGGAGAATACAACATAGAGCAATGAAGTTCCGATGATAAACTCATGAGATCCAAAGTTTTACGCCATGATCCAATATCCAAAACATAGAAATCAACAAATCTAAACTAGGATTTTTTAGAGAACAAAGGAGGCCAAAAAGCCATGCGAAACGACAACCTAAATGACAAAAAATACAAAGATATTTATACGAAATCACTAAACCCTAAGAATGTGGTTCAAAATTTAAACAAAAACTTTTGAATTTTACTTGTGTAACGACTATTTTAAGTGTTTGTAACGATCATTACGGAGGTGTAACAGTCGTTACAGGCCTAAAACTCACCAAAAACATCATTATTTCGCTCTGAAGTCCATATTGATTAATGATATAGCTTATGTAGCTCTTATATCATTATAAAACACTTTAAATGACATCATTTGCAACCTCAAAATGCCCTCGAATCGTCTTCTATGTGTCGTTTAATTTTGATGGGCTATCCTCTCTCAAATAAACCTCAAACTCATCAATTTAACTCCAAAATAGCTTCAAATATCTTTAAACATTAGCATCATTATCCAATGTACGTGAGTATCATTAGAAATCATAATGAAAGATCATCAAATCATCACACTTCATTACAATCATCTTTAAGCCTTTTTCATCCATTTCACGAATCACCAAAAGTTGCTTCTCTCGATCAAAAAGTTTTCTTGTCCCTAAGCAAAAGAAATTACATAAGAATAAACAAGATCAAATTAATATGTAAAACTCTAACAATAAAACAATTCATAACTCTGTTTTCAGCAAGTCACTTCATCGTCGTCCCCCCTCGCCACACTGTTTGAATTCATTCTCGTATCTCTAAGCGATCACCTACAAAGACAGCACTCGCCATCCCTCAATGATCGTGAGGATCGTAGCAACACTCTACTCATGCAAGGATAAGGGTTCAACCCGAATAACACGACAAACTATAAGAATTCACATTTCAACCACCTTGTTACCCAAATCAAATCTGCTTCGCGATCTAATATGGATCTGAGACCAATAAATAAACAAAATAGCTGAAGACAGGTCGACTATTTGATCATATGTAGAGTTAAGGTATAAGGGGAGGAATGTCATACGATTCAAAGAATTAGTGAATTTCTACATCTACCCTATCAAGCCATTGTGCCTTGAACAAAAACACACTAAACGCACATACTATCTCAAATCACCCCTCTAATGAGAAAACAAACAAAATCACATTTCTTTTCTTTTTTTCTTTTTTCATTTTGTTTTTATATCTTTTTGGATAAAACAATGAACAAGAAACAAAGGCGTCACGGTCTTGGCACATTATATGTCATAATACAACGGAATGAACAAATTATCCCATATATCGCTACCTTGACTCGTACATGTGATAGGGTTCAACAAGGATTCTCTTATGGAGTTTCATGGCATGAGAAATAAAGAACAACTCCAGTGATAAATATAAGCATGCCTAATCAAAATAACATATCACGTAGAATACGAAATGACAGGAAGGAAAATAAGAGAATAATAATTTTAGGTAAAGGGGTTTATAGAGTGGTTTTGGCTACACAAAGAAGTAGAATAAATGATCTACGACGTGCACCTATCTGTCTTACCACTACCAAGTAATTAGTAACTTAAACTTGATGTATTAAGAGTCTAACCTTATCCTTGCCCATATATCCCGTGTTTAATTCCCCTCATACGTGTCCTTGTTAGCGATATTTTGGACGAAGCTTGTAAGGTCTAGCAAGAATTTGGCCGATCCTCTAACTAAGGCTCTGACGAGAGACTTAGCATACTCGACTACTCGAGATATGGGACTAAGACCACAAGATGATCAACAATGATGGAAACCCAACCTAATTCTAGGAGAACCCTAGTACTTAGGTTCAATGAGTAATAACAAGTCATTGTGTGATCTAGATACTATCATCCGTCCCTAAGTGTAGATAGATAGTGCATCCACTGCATTGGTGAAGGATGAGTTTTGACTCTTAACGAAGTTGTAAATGCTTTAAGAAATGGTGAAACTTGAGAAACTTCATCTATATAAACAAAGGGATGGTGTCGTTCCTATAGAGTGTTAATGATTCACACTCTTAAAGGTTCTAAAACAAGATAATGGTCCATAAGAAATGTGGTTACTCATTGAGTTGAGAGTATTTGTGTGTGTGATAAATACGGTTGTGTCTTATAGAGGTAGAGGTTCAATCTCGATGATACCTATACCTCAATACAACTTTGAGCTATTTGCATTAAGGGAATATTCAATCCTCGTGACATCTTTCTAATACACATGTACTAAGAGAGGAGTTTGGATTCTTCAAACAGTAGGGGAATGCTGGAAATTATGTTTAAGAGTTAGAGAAGTTAAAATATTTGGACAACCAAACGTAAAACACTTTACAAATTCTAACATGTGTGGTATTTCAATAGTTAAGGCGAATGACTTTTGAAATATTTAAGATGTTTATGATGATAGGTGTTACATTTTCTTGGTGTTCCATATACCCTAATCATGATATTTGATTTTATGGTGATGTGACTAATGATGTTTCGCTTGTCCTAATCATGACATTTATCTTTATGATGTGAGAGGTTATGAGGAATGTTTAAGGTCCCTTAAGCATTATAAATAGAGGGCATATGTGAGGATTTCGTGTACACACAACCATCCACAAAAACACTCATGATCTTCTATTCCTCATTTCTTTCTACCTCGAAGAGCACTACCATGTTAGGTCTTGGGTTTGTTACTACGACCTCACCCTTGTGAGTGAAATTATTCTGAAAATAGGATCTTTTGTAACCCATTAAGAGATTACACACGTAATGGGGTTAATTCAGAACTTTATGGACAGAAATTATGAGCTATTAAATTATTTATTAAATTCTTGTTTGACCTATTTGCTAACCACAAATAGGTCAAACAAGAAGCTCCGATCCTCCGTTAAATGGGAAAAACAGAACAAGAATGAAACGGAGAAATGGGGCAAAAGCATTCAAAGCATTCCACTCTAGTATTATGGACCTAAGAGGGCGACAACCACATAATTTTGTGAGACGAATAACAACCTCATCATCTCAATTCACTCACTCACTCACCTCAGTTGCCCATCTCTACACAATATGCCACGTGGAAGAAACCCATTGTCCCCTTATCTGTATTCTTTCCAAATCACACAAAGAGCACTGCAACCAGAGAATCATCTCATAACTCAAGCAACAACTCTGAAGCAGCTGCTGATAGATTCATTACGTAACTGATAAATGGAGGCTAGTATTGCTTGCTGTTCCCATGGAATGTTGTTGCCTAGAGCTGCTGCTGCTTCTCAGTATTCATATTCTTCTCCATCATTCAGCACCAAGGTATTGAATCGCTTGTGCAAATTTGAATCCTGCGCTGACTCGTACTTGATTAAACGGGCTAACTTTCCCTTCTTGTGTCGACAAGAGATAAAAATTGAGGCGATTTGCAACTTATGTATGTAGGATCTAACTGAAACACGATATATGAATCAACAAAGCTATGGATATTTATGATAAAACCTCGTGTCCTTATAGCCAACCTCATGTTGCAGGAATAAAGGCTAGGACTAAGAAAAAACAAGTTGTATGGTCTCGTTCTTCTACTTCGGTTTCACCACAGCTTATAGACGGGGACGAACACGACTATTAATTCTAGATCAAAGCATTAGTCATGATTTTATGCGTGGAATGGTACCGATGAAAATAAGGAAGCTCTTGAGTTTGCCTCTGTAAGAGAATCAAACAAGTTCTCAGAAGTCAGAAGTTCATTCACAATCAATTATAGATGTAATCGGACAGGGATGCTAAATCTGAAAGTTCATTACAGATAATAAAATCAAGTTTATTCTTCGGGAAGCCACAGAGCGCAACTCGAAGATCATCGATCAAGCCGTCCAAGACTAGGAGACGTGGGGTTGGAGCAATAAAATGCGCCATTGGTGACAGTCTGGTAAAGCTTTTGCGATTGAACGATATAAATGTTCTCCATAACTTGAAATTAGCTAGATGTCTACGCTACTCATTTGAGGAATGAAAATACAGGAAGAGTTCCTCAACAAGGCGACAACCGATAAAGGGCTCATCAGGGTGATGACATGCATGGGAGAAGCTTTGAGGACAATTTCCTTCAAAGTCAGGACAGCTTCTTGTGGTGGCACTGCTTGTGTCAACTCCTTTGGAGATGAACAGCTCGCTGTTGACATGCTCGCTGACAAACTCCTTTTCGAGGTTTTGACATTCACTTTGGAATTGTTTCTTTGTCTGAAATAGGAATCAGTTCTTTTTTTTTTTACAGCCTTAGCTTTAGTATTCCGCAAAAATTATTTTCAAAAAGATGAACTGAAACCTGATCAAACACAGCCTTGTAATCAGTATTTATTAAATCTCTAGAGGTCCATCTTAAAACCAATTGATTCAGGATGTATATATGTGATTGTATTGATTTTCCAAACTCCAATGTGGATAGAGTTTTATTAACACGTACTCTTGTGCGAATGCCTCTTTTGGGTTTGAAACGTGGACATATTTTGGATGGCGCGAGTGTTGAGTTATTGGGCTAATGGACTCTAATACCATATTAAAACTATGAGGTTCCAACTCAAAATCAATTAACAATAAATAAAGTGGCTTAAGATCTATATATGTGATCATATTGATTTTCCAAACTTCAACGTGGGTAGAGTTCTCATCATAAATGTTCATTGATAGAGAAACTTGGAAACTTCAAAGAGGACCCTTAGTGATATAGTGAGCATTTCCGGTGCAGAAAACAGTGATAGACTAACATATGCAAGCCATGATGTTTCTCAGGCATTGAATTATTCACACTTCTGCAAATATGCTTGCTCTGAAGAAGTTCCTGAGCTCCAAGACATGGGAGGCCCAATTGAAGGTTTGATCAGAACCATTTCCCATCTTGTTTTTCTTCCAAGAAAGAAGAGATCTCAGTGGAATGCTGATTGTTCATTCATCATGGGAATATTTACAGGTGGATTCAGCGTCGCCTTTGACCCACTTGATGGCTCAAGCATTGTCGACACAAACTTCACTGTAGGGACCATATTCGGCGTTTGGCCTGGGGACAAACTGACGGGGGTAACTGGAAGGGACCAAGTTGCTGCTGCTATGGGAATCTATGGGCCTCGCACCACTTACGTCTTGGCTCTAAAAGATTTCCCCGGTACCCACGAGTTTCTTCTCCTTGATGAAGGTATCTCGCTGTTCTTCTCAGTTTCACCATGTTACAGTTCGTTCTAGGAAGAGACACTTATTCTATTCCTTGACAGGAAAGTGGCAGCATGTGAAGGAGACTACAGAAATAGGTGAAGGGAAGCTTTTCTCTCCAGGAAACCTCAGAGCAACATTTGACAACCCTAACTATGACAAGGTCCGGAAAAAAAAAACTCGTGTTACTCTTCTCTCATCTTCATTTGTTGCCGTACACTTAAAACATGCGCCACTAAACTAGTTTCTAGACTAGCCAACATTACTGGCCGAGAGTGTAAATTATGCAGAATCATGACTTTAATGAAATATATCATGTCGATTTTGCCAGAGTAAGTCATTATAACTTGCCAAAGATAATCTTGCACAATGACTCTCATCAGTCTGTTCATGTCGGATTGTTACTTTAGCGAAGCCATTAGATGGACTCTAGTTTCGCTTCATCAGCCCAAACATTCTTGAAACTTCTGCATAATTCAGCTTATTCTTATTCTTACATCTTTTTGTTTGTTGCGCACAGTTAGTAAACTATTACGTAACAGAGAAATACACACTACGTTACACCGGAGGAATGGTACCAGATGTCAACCAGGTTTTTCCCCGTTCATTTTTCCATATCTATTACACACTATAAAGAGCTTCTTATAAAGAGCAATTTCACTATTATGTGGTCTCATTGCATGGATGAAACCACTTAATTGTAACTCTACTGCAAGATATAAAGCATTAAAAAAAAAGTATTTTCCAAAAGTAACTTTCGGTACATAGGGTTCGCATCGTAATGTATTCAGAAAGCTGATCCAATACTATGCCGATTATTGATGCAGATCATAGTGAAAGAGAAAGGTATTTTCACAAATGTGATATCACCAACTTCCAAGGCGAAACTGAGACTGCTTTTTGAGGTAGCTCCTCTGGGATTATTGATTGAGAAGGCTGGAGGTTACAGCAGCGACGGTCATCAGTCGGTGCTAGACAAGGTCATCAACAACCTTGATGATAGGACTCAGGTTGCTTACGGATCCAAGAACGAGATCATCCGATTTGAGAAGACATTGTATGGATCGTCTAGGCTCGAGGAAGCTGTTCCTGTTGGAGCCGCGGCTTAAACTGCATAGTTGTATATGGTTTGATTTTTATTTTTTTTTTGTTGGTATGATTTCAAGGAGAACGCTGCTATTCTGTTTCTTATCGTATAAAAAGTTTTTAGTAATCGGAATGGATGAAACCTGCTATTATCACGCATTCGGATTCGGCTAGGCACAACCCTGACGAATCAAGCTAATATGAATTCAAATTTTGATTATCACAACCAACTCTTAGGTTAAGCACTTTTGTTGTCAGCTTCACAGGTTAGGTAAACAACGATAATGAATTTTACTAATTTTTCATGTAATAGCTGAGCGATTAACCTGGATGCATGGGGAGCTTCACCACCCCAAATGGTCAGCAGCTCTACCTCAAGGGAAAAGGTCATGGATTGTGGATGTGATCCAAAGGGGATGCTTTCAGGTTGAACCTTTTTCAAAAATTAACCTGGATGCATGTAAATGATTCTGGCTACGAGTTTACACGTTGTGGATCCTAGCTCTTAGTTACCTTCCCACTGTAATGGAGATTCTGTAACGTAAAAAGAAAAACCAGTGAAGGCCTTTCACAGATGCAACTTGCCAACAACTCTGGCTTGCATGGAAAATCATATACTAATATTAGAGGCCCGTCCAAACAAATGAACCCGATGGGATTGCTTTAATCGGAATAACTTAGATCATAAGTTACCAGGAGAATCGATACCAGTTCTTATTTCTACCGAGAGATAAAAGATAGCTGAGGACGTGTGACAAGATAGGTTTCTAAGTATGTGATAATGAAAACTATCAGATGAAAATGACCATCAGAGTTTACAGGGAACAGCATTGTGTAACATGGAAGATAATGTACGAAGATATGGCCGGCTTACACTCACCTAACCTGGAAAAAATGACATTGCATCACACTCCAAAGGAATCACGGACGAGTATTTAGTTCAAAGAACAGGACAACATTTGCACTCAAGAGCAAGACTGATATCGGTGACATGAGTAAGACCAGAGAGCTGATGGCACAGTGGATTCCAACAGCTATGACACTGTTGTTGCTGCCGGTATTCGTTGAGTCCAGAGTTCGGCATTACCATTTCAATGTTTGTCACCTATCTTCTCTCGTTCTCATTATAGCTGTCATGTAGCGCAAAGCTTGTAACAGGCTAGGATTTATATTTCTGTCACAGCACACACCAAGTTGATCTCCTAGATACCACTGTCGTGGTGTTTCATAAAGGTTTCATCCAGTTAGACCTCAGTATGATACAATGAAATCAGATGGTGCAAAGTCCAATATATTTACTCAGATACAGTTGATCATCATGATCATTTCAACAAGGGTTTGTTTCACTAGGTAAGATTTACCACGTTCATGGACACAACGAATTCATAATATTTAATATTTCCAACTACTACTGTCTCAGCGCAAGAGACCACCTAGGGACACCATAGGGTAGCAAACCACGGCTAGTCACACAGCTTTGGTCATCATGTCACGATAAACATAAGATGTGCTTTCTACAAACTTAGCGCCCAGCGTCACCATTATTTTTGTATTGACAATTTTCTTTTTATTCTTGAAGGTAGCAATGAAGAATACCACAAAGCTTTGCAGTAGCAAGCCGATTGTGACAGTGAATGGCCAATTTCCAGGACCAACTCTTCTTGCCAGGGAAGGGGATAGTGTGCTTGTTAACGTCTCCAACCATGTTAACAACAATATCACCATTCACTGGTAAAATTTCCAATCCACAGATTCTTCAGCATAATCTGTAGTTTGTTCCCAACAATTACCATTGCAATGCTATCACCTCAGGAAACAATAAGCACATGTTGCTGATTAATGTAAATAATTTCAAGCACCTCGAATAGCAGAAGTCTTCTTAATCTTATAAAACAATCAGGAGAACAAAATTGTTATATATGAGTCAAACATTTGTCCAGCAGAATTTAACAATCAATAGCTTTATCCAGATAGATATAAGAAGTGAACAGGAAAAACAGCAAGATAAGCGGTTGAACATGCCGGCAGCATGAAAGACACCATCCAAAACATTGTAAACCTGGACATCAGGAAAAAAAATAAAGCAATCAATATCCTCCGTCGCAGAACTAGAATCCCCTTGACAATTTAAAATCATGAGGCAAGTGAAAATATCACATGACACCGGCGTATAAGGCATGAATTTACTTCAACTTAGGAGGGCTTATCCTTAATCGGAATAAAATTAAGTTTGTTGGTGTAATGATGTCACTCTATGAATATTAGTGTGTAAACTGCAGCAAGGAAAATGCTAGTAAGGAGAAGTCTATTTTCCCGACTCCAAATATGCTAATTGTCCATAGCTCACTTATAAACCACAATGGTTCAACCAAGCAGGACATGAGTGGAGAAACTTCTGTCCATATCACCCCATAGTGTTCATACTGCATGAGAATGCTTCTCATGAGGGAGACTGGAAATTAGATTTTATTGTTTCCAATTCATGCTTACATTAACCAAAAAATAGTCTCACAAGCGCATTATGAGTTATGACCTGTTGAAACAGTGTATATTTAACATGTAGGCATGGCATACGACAACTTCGTACCGGGTGGGCAGACGGTCCAGCATACATTGCACAGTGTCCCATCCAACAGGGACAGAGTTACGTTTACAACTTCACTATCACAGGACAAAGAGGCACACTTTTTTGGCACGCACATATCTCCTGGTTAAGGGCAACCGTACACGGAGCAATTGTCATCTTGCCTAAGCGCAATACTCCATACCCTTTTCCTAAGCCTGATAAACAAGAAACAATAATCTTAGGTGAGGCTGAAGGGTGAACCACTTATTATACCTTTACACTCTTGAGTCTTGCTATCTTGCGTAGTGTTACTTTACCTACTTTTAGAAGGGTACTATAAACCCTCACATCTCATGCCATCGACTGCTTGTTCATGTCGATTGCAGGTGAATGGTGGAAGGCAGATACTGAAGCTGTGATCAACCAAGCCACGCAATTCGGTTTTCCACCAAATATATCGGACGCTCACACCTTCAATGGCATCATAGGGCCAGTTCGAAATTGCTCCTCAAAAGGTACTAACAATAGAATAAACAAGATTTAGAAAAGAAAAAAAAAAAGTTCCTATTGATACCGAACAGAAACAAAATTTGAATAATTAGAGAGTCCTATAGTCCTCAACATTTCATTTTGAATGCAAAAAATTGTATGAAACTAAAGTCCATAAGGAAAAAAAAAAACATTTAGGGCCCTGTAGTGATGGCCTCACCGTCCCTTTTGGATTTAGGGCCCTGTAAGGATTCCTAGTTAATGGAAATATTTAAGGGGATGTGAGGGACGCAACAACTGCAGCGTGTTGTGACAGAACTATCTCGAACTTTATTCAGAAAACACATTCTGATGCAAAGCACGAATCTAATAAGCCATTAAACACCAGAGCTGATACCGATTCGCCTTCATCTGCAGGCACATACACACTTCACGTGGAATCCGGCAAGACATACCTCCTACGAATAATCAACGCAGCACTCAACGATGAGCTGTTCTTCAAGATAGCCAACCACAACCTCACCGTCGTCGAGGTCGACGCCTCCTACACGAAACCATTCACCACCGACACCATCTACATCTCCCCCGGCCAAACCACGAACGCTCTCCTCACGGCAAATCAACCCCCCACGAAATACCTCATCACCGTGTCCTCCTTTATGGACGCCCCCGTCCTCGTCGACAACCTCACCAACTACGCTATCCTCCGCTACAACAACAGTAACTCTTATTCCCTACCCCAAACCCTCCACCTCACCGCCCCGCCCTCGATCACCGCCACATCCCTCCAATCCAACTACACCAGCGGTCTTCGCAGCCTTGATTCCAAAATCTACCCCGCCAACGTCCCACTGATACTCGACTACAGTCTTTTCTTCACGATCGGCGTCGGCGTCGACGCCTGCGCGACCTGCGCCAACGGGTCGGCGCTCGTCGGCGCGATCAACAACGTCACGTTCGTCATGCCGACGATCGCGCTTCTACAAGCGCATTACTATAACGTCAGCGGCGTCTTCACCGACGATTTTCCAGCGACGCCGCCGGTGAGATATGATTATACAGGGAATCCGCCTGTCAATTGGGGGACGATGAAAGGTACCAGGGTTTTCAGGTGAGTATACTAATCGGTTAGAGCATGTCCAATGGTTATATGCATCTCGACAAATTTTAACCCCCAAAAAAAACAAGAGAAAAAAGAAAAATACTGGCATTTTGATATAATATGTTAGTGTTGTTTTAATAGAATCAAGCTATATTTGATTTGAGAGATTATTCGATTAATGATGAACATTAAGTCATTTCAACATTGTATTATTATCTCGACGAGATGATAAAAATATCTTAGTCATTTTTTATGTTAAATATAGCATGACATAATAAAAGTTAAAATTGGTCATCGCATACAATATCATTGGAATAAATTATTTGAATAGCTATTGTAGTTGTAGCAAGTCCAGAGATACGGCTAAATATAGTTGTTGTTATATTTGTCTACAAAAAATTATTTTTGATACAAAATATAAAATTCTTGTTTCAATATTTGATTTTATTTTAAGATAAAATGATTCTATTTTATAATCAATAGATTCAAAATTATAAAACTTATTTTTTTTCATTTGGTTTCAAATTATAACAATGACATTATTTTTTGTTGATTATGTGCCAAATTAATCAGTTTGATTTTTTAATGGATTATAAGGTATAATGGTTAAAAATGATAATCTCACTAATTTAACATTTATTATTTAATTTCTGTAGTTCTAATAACAGTAAACTTTACTGAACATTGTTTATCGAAATCTCAGATAGGGCGAGTAACTAGTTTTTCCATTTCCTAATCATAACTGTCGATCGAGGAATGCCATAACATTCGGTTTGGCACTATTTTTAACACCCTCCAATCTTAATGGTTGATTTTTCATGGGGTCATTTCAATTTGTTGTAATTACCTCACATCAAAAGATGAGAAGAAAATTGTATGAAAGTGAATGCACAAGCAATTGCAGTTGACAAAACCATCTATAAATGGTTCTTCTTCGGTTGTGTAGATGATCAATTGGTTAAAATCGAATCAAAACTAAAAAAAACAAGGTGTATGATAAAGGGAATGATTAAATCCATGACAAAAAATACTAATTCTAGAGTACCTATATTTTATGATGAAAAGTTAGATTACCAAAACTAGAAAATCTTAGACACTTTTGCTTTGGATTTAACCCTTCCTACGATAAATTGTTTTGACTTTGTTGGTTAATCAGTTAGCATTATTCGATTAAACGACAATGTTGTTCGGTTATTGTTATTTGATTAAACGGTTATAATTGTACAATTTATTAAATATTTTTTAATCAAATAATTGTTGATAAACCGTTGTAAATCGTACAGGAATCAATCGAATAACTAAAGGTGTGTTTGGTATCTTTATTGTTTTCGATTTTTTATTTTCGTTTCATTGACTTGGCTGATGAAACAATAAAGTTTGGCATTGATTTTTGTTTCTCAAAAGGATGTATTAGAAACAGAAAATAAAAAAATGCTTTTCATTTTTTTTATGTTTCATCGTAGTATAATTTTCGGTCTTCTTTAAGAAAAAATATTTTAATTTTTGAAATATTATTGGTGTCATTATTGATTTTTTATTTATATTTAGGTTTTCACAGTTTTTCGTTAATAGATTTTTGTTTATATTGTTCGCATTAGGTTTGGTTCACGACTTCTAACAGTTTAACATCCTAATTTTCAGATTGAGATTCAATTCGACTGTCCAGATTGTGTTGCAAGATACGGCCATGATCGCCCCGGAGAGTCATCCGATGCATCTGCACGGAGGGAACTTTTATGTTGTCGGGAAAGGAGTGGGGAATTTTAAACCAGGGAGGGATGAGAGTTATTTTAATTTGGTTGACCCAATTGAGAGGAATACTGTTGATGTGCCGACTGGTGGTTGGGCTGCCATCCGGTTCAAGGCTGATAATCCAGGTATAATTTCTATGCACAAAACAGTTCTTTTTCCGTTCGAAATGAATTATGATAGCATATATTTTTAGTTCTAATTCAAATATCGACTTCTATAAAATTATTGTGAAACATTAATGATAGATTAAAATGTGAATTTGAATCCTGAATTAATTTAAGATTTTCTGACATCGTTAAGAATAAGAACAAAATGCGTCATAATACGTGTCATCGTAATTTATCTCGAATGGAGGGAATAATACAAAATACACCCATTCTCTTGAATTAATCGCAGTTTCTTTTATGAATATGCAGGTGTATGGTTTATGCATTGTCATCTAGAAATACACACATCTTGGGGACTAAAGATGGCATTTCTCGTCGACAACGGAATCGGACCCAACGAATCCTTACATCCACCTCCAAATGACCTACCAAAGTGTTAATCGATCAAATGTTGAAAGAAACTAATATCTTTGTCCACCGATTTCGGAGAATTTATTCGTTTATTAAGTTCAAAGATAGCTCACACAAACAAGAGATGTAATTTTCAAAATCAATTGTTGTGATGGGTGTTTTAATCATGTGATATGTTCTCAATCTTTTTTGGTTTGGGTAAGCGTCACAAATGATCTTTTGAAGACATAATTTAAATAAAGAACCAAAATTGTAAATAAATAATGTCCATCCTTTTAAAGGAAATTGGAGTTAAATCACCAAAAGAAGAAAAAAGTACATCTTACTTCCCTTTTGTTTCAATACACATTTTACTCCCCACATGAAAATACGTCTATATCGTACACCCCATAAGAAATCTTGTTGACTATTCAACCCCACAATCACTATCGTGACAGATTCCTTCCCTCCATTATTGCTCCCTTTATTTTCCCTCATTTTCATCTCATGACGGGATACCCAAATTTCATATTTATTACATTCAATTCACTCACATGCATCGACTTCAATTATATCCTCTTCATTTAATGCTCTTCATTATACAATCCAAGTATGAGCCCAGTCGTGTTCTTTTCATCAATTTTATCACCGAAAAATCTTGTTATTTGTATGTGTTCTTGAGTAATTATTTGGTTTTGCTTTCTCACCATGTTGATAGGTTTTTCAGCTCCTCAAAATTTTGTCATTTATGTGATGAGTTGCTGAATTATAGGTGATTCATCATGGATTGTTTCGAATCTCCTCAACCACTCTACATCGAGTTTGTTGCTCGATTTGAGGATGAGCGTCATTATTTTATTTCAATCAGTAGATCGATGTCACTTGCGGATTTATATTTAAAAACTCAATAATAAATGTCCATGAATCAATACTGGGTAAGTGTCATTAAGTTACTTTGCTCCTCAACTTCAAGCACATATTACTGTAATCGATGATGGTGATATGTCGAACATGTGCTATTTTTACACATGTGTGAATTCGGGTAACATTATAATGTTGACGTCCAAGAAGATAGATCCTCCTCTTACTCCCCTTACAAGACTTTCATCTTCTAGTCTTTATCAAGAACCGAGGTAAAAGTATAATATTTTTGTGACCTTGTTGCTAATGTATAAAATCAGAGTTTTATGTAAGGAAGCAGTATAACGAATGTATTTTTGTATACATAGTAAAGCATTCACAGTAAAACTATTAAAGATTTACTTCATAATAGATCTTTTGCAGTATAGATATCATGTAATGTCTTATTTTTCAGGTAAATAGGGTGTATATTGGATAAGATATTATGCATGTTAGATATGTTACAGCATAGATTTTTTTTTTCAAAAAACCTTTGTTGTTTTGTTCTAGGCCCTAATATGAAAACTTATGAAAACGAGTCTTGTAAATCAAAGAGTTTACGATGAATAGCCTAAAGGGGGTGAATAGCTTATTCAAAAAATTTCCACAGTTCAGTGCAGCTTGGTCCTTGCTAGTATGCAATTAACCTTCTACAGACTTGTAGAATGAGTTTGTAATAGAGATAATAGTATAGTAAGATTGTCACTTGTGTATCCTGAATTGTTTTTTAATAGTTCTAAGTATAAAATGAAAAGTAATAAGGACACAAGGTTTTTATACTTGTTCGGGTAATCGTTGTCAAATGATCAACAAAGACTTAGTCCAGTCTTCGCTTGATAACCGATGTGGCCTAACCAAGAGGTGATTTTACTATCTTTTTGTTTGTGGCTTACATGAAAACCCCTTATAAGTACAATACTTGTTAACCCTAGAACTTAGATCGTTGTACAGATCTTTAAAAATCTCAACTGCAGATGTTGTTCTTGGTGTAGAGTAGGGAACTCCCTAGAGATCTTTCTTTACAGCTCTCGCGAACGATTGCATAGCACTTGAGAGATTTTTCTTTCTTGCAAATGAAAATCTATAATCGTTGTCAACCTTCTCTAAGTTTCATTAATCACAGACTGTACTATTCTGATGTTGACAGTTGGCTATTGTTCCCTTGTATGAATCTTCATTGATACTGATAGTCCTTCTCACAACCACTATCAACCTCAAATCTTCGATGTGACCATTGCTCAGATTCCAGTCCATACCAATAAGTGTATTGCACTTTCAATCTGCTGCGTTTTCACCTCTATTACAAGTCAGCCCTGTGGTACCGAGTTTGTTGTATTGTATATGACTTGATACTGAGACTTCGATGCTAAATCTTGAAGCATTTATGATCTTTTGCTGCCAATGTTTTTGTCAGTTTTTTTATCCATAACCTTCTATAGTAGTATGCATCCAGGTGATTCATATCGCCACTCCAACTGTGATCAGCTGCTCTACTGCATGCTTTCCTAGATTGTAACTCACTATCCTAAATCTCAATCTAAAGAACTAACTACAAATATGTCCCACTCTAAAGTTTTTTTCATCAATTTTTATACACTTGAGGTATTGAACAATCCTAACAAGGCTAAACAAGGTGAAATTCCAATATTTCTTAACTTAATGGTTTGCGTTTAGAATCTAAGTGGTATGTAAGAAATGCAGTATAGAATACATATTCTATTATATAGAATAAATCATCTTTACTAAAAATTGTGAAACTATGATGCATAGTATACCTATTGCAGTATAGATATTATGTACCAACATATTTTGTCATATTTATGTAGTATATAACAATGCAAATTTTTGTGTATAGATATTAGAATGGGGCTAATTTTTTCTTTCTTACCTTTGTTTGTAAGGTCTACACATTATAAAAGTTCAGTTATTACTGCTCCAAGCACTGATGACATATCCATTAAGACTAGGTATTTGTTGATGTCGAAGAGTTTCTTGTCGCGCTCAAGGATTATGTTATCGCAATATACTGTGATTTTAAGTTAAAAAAATGATAGCGAGAAGGTAATTGTTGTTTATCCGAATGAGCCTGGCAGATGACATATCTATGCGACGAGATCCAAACGTTTTGGGGACTTAAGGATACACCGTTGTAATCTGAGACTTGTATGCGAGTTTGGTTTTACAAATAGAGGGCATCCAAAACCAAAGACATTATGGGTTTCTAATATCGTGAAGGGATGTTTAGAAGCACTCTAAATTATAGGCCTACTGAGATTGTGAAGGGATAGTCAAGAAAACTATAGAGTCCAGCTTCATTATCATCATACTTGGCGTAGCAAGGACGTTGCTTTGGCAGAAATCCATGGTAAAGCTAGATGCTTTTTTGATCAGTTGAGATGGTATTGCACTATGTTGAAGGACACAAATCCAGGAAGCATCGTTAAGTACGATCTTGAGACATGCACTTCTCAATTAAAGCGGTTGTTCATATGTTTCAGAGCATGCTTGATTGGTTTCTTTAGTGGCTGTAGACTTGGATCGCACATTCCTCAAACATAAGTATAGAGGCTGCCCTCTAAGTGTTACCACAAAGGATGCAGATGGAGGTCTTTTGTCAATTTCTTTTGGTGTTGCTAGTGCCGAAAACAATAAGAACTAGAAAGGATTTTGTATGCAGCTGGTAAATGCTTTGTCACCCTTTGATAGAAATATGCTGCTGTTAGATCCACAAGTTCAACCTAAAAGCGGGGTGAATAGGTTGAACTAAACTTTATCAGTGTAATGCAGCGGATTTATTGGTTTCAACCACTGATGTTCTTTGCCGACTAGTAAGGTAGTATGTAGTAAAGATTCAAACTCTATTAGTTTGTCTCTGTTTTATTGTGGTGATTAATTTTTAACAGTTCTAAAAACACACAACAATAAAAGCAAGTAAAGAACACATGATTTATATTGGTTCAGACACTCGTTATCAATTGATAATCGAGAGCTTAGTCCAGTCTTCCTTTGGTGAAGAGTTTAGTCAATCCAAGAGGTGAGTTCACTATCTTCTTGTTTATGACTTACAAGACAACCCCTTTTACAACATAGCTAGCATGTCAAAAGGCGAAGAACCTAGATCCTTGCACAGATCCTTCAATGAACTCTGCAGCAGTTTCTGTTCTTCAATGTATACTAGTGAACCCTCTTCTTATTCTTTCTCAATTAAGCTCACTTGAGCAGCTTTGAATCTTGGATTATTTTTTGCACACTTTTTGTACCTTTAATGTCTCATTTTTTTGCCTCACCAAGCTTTTTCGATCACCTTTTATAGATTGAGGGAATGAACCCGTGACTTGTGTACAGGATCTGATGTGACGGTTGGTCACATGTGAACCTCAATAGATGTTGACAGTTCACCTTTTTCAGATTCTCGTACTATCATACTCTAAATCTCAAATCTTTTATTTGACTGAATCTCAGACCTCTGACCCAACCTCGGCAACCATCTCTGCTGCACTTCAGTCTGCTGTACCTTAATTTGTACTTAATACTATTGAGACCTCATCTGCACCCAGTCCCTGCTGCAACGTCGTCTACACCTAGATCTGATGCAATCCATGCATTTCTATGTTTGTCCTCTTCTACAAATTCAATCCTAGATGGTGAAACATTTGTAGGTCTTTTTTTGCCCATACATGTCTTAGTTGTTTAACCAAAATCCTCTGTAGTAGTCTGTATCTGGTGGCCTATACAAGTTCACCTTTACCTGTGATGCTCACTGCCTTTGTTACGCTTGTGAGGCTGGTCCTCAGATGTTCTATGGTGAGTTCTTCTTTCTGTGTGGGGTTGCTCCCTTTGAGATCTGTGTGGGGTTTGCTCCCCCTGAGTTCTGTGGCTTGATGTCCGCTCCCCTTGAGGCTTTTTCCATTTAGTAGCCCTTTCTTCCTCTACTGTAGGTATTGACTTCTTTTAAGCTCGTATGCTACCATTTCCCTAACTTTCCTTTACTCGGGAAGCCATGTTGCCGCTTTTCTTTTCTCTACCATCTTCTTCTCTTTTTTGTTCGCATTGATGACATATGTAAGAGCATCGGTTATAGTTTTTAGGGCTCTGAGTTCAGAGGTGGTTGTCTGTTGAGCAATTATGATTTGGCAGTTTCCAATTGAAGCTTGTTTTCTAGCAATCCAAGCCTGGTGCCATTGTTACGAATGTGCTCTAAAACCTGTTGTTGAGTGGCTTACAAGGATGCTTGAAGTTTTCACAGATCAGCTGAATGTTGGCCCCTCAGCTTATTTAGAATAAAGGAGTTGAGCCTGTATTACTGAATATTTAGTGCATTAACCCTTTGTATTTGATCTACAAGCCCTTCAGCCATGTTAGAGAGAGTTGCACGAAAGTTTTCAAAGCATCTTGTTCTGGTTGCCTTCTCAGCTTCCAATTCCTTTACAATTGGTTACAAACTGTATCTCTTATCCATTGATGCATGTTGTAGACTTTCTGATCCAGTTGTCTAAGTCTGTATTCAACTGAATTTTCTGATGGAGATGACTCTTGATATGCAGACAGTTCAGTCTCTGCTTCTGTTTTTGTAGTAGAGAATGATCTTTCAAGGATTGATGTCATTCTGACGTCTACAAGGACTTGTCTTAGATTCCTAGCTATAGTTTGGGGTGTCATCTAAGTTTCAGATGTTCCACTGTAGAGTAAGATTTATGGAAAAATTATAGATGGTGGATATGCCCTAGTTTGCACCATTCCAAATAAAGAAGGTAGTGAAAACTCGATATTTAGTTGACTTTGGCCTTGTTGGCCAGAGGGAGTGTCACTCATCAGGTGTTGGTTGATTTCTTCATGAATAAAGCCTTTGAGAGCGTTGTCTGCTACAGTTTGCTCTTCTGTTGGCAATTGATTTGATTCCACATATTCGTCTTCCATTATGACGATTTTCATCTATCTGAGTAGGAGTAAGGTCAAGTGTTTTAACTTGTATGAACTCTGCTTATTTTGTGGTCTTCAGGTAGTCTATGTTGCATCCCTAATTGGTGATGCCTCTGCTGCTTTTGATTCCTCCTGCATTGCTGATTTCTCTAAGAGAGTGGACTCCACTGCAGGTGACTCTGCTGCTGGCTCTTCTACAGCAGATGGTTTTGCTATTGATTTCTCCTGGATCCCTTTTTCAGCTACTTGATCAATGATATATCATCATCATAGCCTTCTAGGTATGGAAAATCATTATTACCATTATCGTCTCCTGAAGGTTATGTTCTGCCAACTATTAGCCTTGATAAATAGTCATAAATATCCAATGTTGCTGCCCTGACATGCTCATCTACCAACCTTTTTAACTCGACCTCCACTTCTAGAGTGTGTATAAATTCAATATGTTGTAGTTGTGCCTGTCTATGTCTTCTTGTCTTGAGTGTTGAATCTTTAACTTTCATAACTTCACTGAGGATGTAAGATTTAGTGAGTCTTTTCTTCTCGTTGGCCTCCATTTTCTGAATTTGAACAAGTTGATGGATTTTTGCCTCCGTCATGCCATCCACTACTCTAATTTTTGTACTAGAGCCATCTGGATTTATCTTATGTCTTATAGTTGGTCCTAATGGATTGACCTTTGACCTTATAACCTTGGATGTCCTCTTGACTAGGAGCTTGTGTTGCTTGATGAACTTCTGGATATTTTTTCCTTTTGAACCATACCAAGCATATCATCTGTCTTGGCTCTATGTTTTTGGACCTTTTCTTGTATGACTTGGGCAGTCTACAGAGCTTTTACAATCTCCTCCTTCTCTAGAGATTGTGTGATTGTGGTTGTTGTTGTAGCCCAAGCCTCTGATGCAGTTGAGGACCGATCTGCTTCAATCACAGACAATCCATTCCTATACTGGAGATTGGAATGATTGCTGTTGTAAATGCTTCAGTTGCAAAAGACCTTATTATCACTATGTTTACATTAGAGATGTCATGAGATTACCCAGTCTGCAACCTTATGAGTTTGGCTTTAATAGCTTGTATCTCCTTTCTTGTATACCCCTGTGCACTTAGCTCCTGCCTGAGCTGTGCTTGTGATCCTTCTCTGACCTCTTGATAGCTTTTCTGAGCTTCCAATATGAGGTTTTGAAGGTTTCCATCAGCACCAGCCTTCAGATATTCCAGTGCTATGTTAGCATCATGAAGTGCAGCAACCTCTAGTTCCTTAGGTGGTAAGGTTTTTTAGGATGAACCCTTAATTTCTACTGCTGTTGGTTGTCTTGTTTGCTCTTCTGTTGGTGAAAACTGTGCTTCATCCTCCATCTTTATAGGGTGTGCAAACTATGCTTCTGCTTCATTGTAATTGGTTATGCCTTGTTGATTACCTTCTTTTTGGCTTTTTAAACTTTTTTCTCAGAATGGTCCATAGTTGTTGCTGTAGTCTGCACTACTGCTAGCTTTTTTGAGAATCCTATAGGCTGCTTGCCTATCTTTCTCATATTGATTTACGCTGCCACAGTCCATGGCCTTCCTGCTTTGTTAGACAGCTTGAGTTTTTCCTTTAGGATGATTCTAATAATTCTTCTAAACAGAGGTTGTTTTGCTTCTACAGCCTTCTAGTTGGTACATGAGCAGTTTAGCCTAATTGAGCTTGTGTTTGGTGAGAATCGTACACATTATCTCCTGTTGGTCAGATGTGATTTGGTCTTCGGAGAATTCTCTGGATAGAATCACCTTCTTCATAATGTCTGCAAGCAACTTGTATTCCTTCGATAGATATTTCTTCATTGTTTGTATCCCTTTTTTCTCTCTCTCTCTCTTCGCTAAGTGTCGCATACCTTTCATCAGTTATTATATAGGGTGGAATGCTTCTGGGTCCTTCATTTGAAACCTTGAAGAGCTGTTCGAAGTTATTTGGATCTATATTGGTCCCGATTCATTTTGTGGAGGTGTATGTGATGTATTGGAGATCGTCTGCAACCTTCGCATTCTCGATGAAATTGAGTACCTACTCATCATAAATCCTGCTTGTTTTCTCATAAAAATATTTGAGGCATGCATCGTATATCAGTTCAGATATCTCTTTTACCTAATTTGATTCATTCCTTAGTGTCTCAAAATCGAGAACCGCTCATGTCTGCACTCAAAATCTTTGCTCTTGAGACTTATCGTTCTTAAGAGTGTTGGATCGAATGTTTGTCATTTTCAGTGGAATTGAAAAAGAGTTTTTCGAATTGTGAAAGTGAATACCGAGTATTTACAATGCAACACAAGTCAGTAGAGTTTAAAGCACTATGTGCTGCAACCACTGCGGCAGCGACAAAGAATTGTTTTCCTATGCTGATAGAAGTATGACTATTTCGACCATCAAATTCTGCATGTTCTCTTGGTAACGAAGGTTTCCAGCCTAGGACAACATATGAACTTCTGTGTGAAGTGTAAATGGTAAGTGCGTAATGCTTCCGTTCCAATTTAATTATAACGATCTTTTTTTACTATTCAGTATATATTTTGAGAAGTTTTGTTTTTCGTCTTAATGACACAAGAAAATTATGTCACTGACATTAGGTTCAAATACATAACTTAAATTATTATTACTATTTCACGATAAATTTTCAAAAAATAATATTTGATCGTTTCGTAAATCAATATGTACAATCAAGGTGTTACTATTAAATTGAACCGGAGGAAGTATATTTTGTTTGGAGACCTTCTGTGTACAAAGGGCTGGTGGAACTTCGCCTAGTACGGGAAGACCTCTGATGCAAACCTTTTTCGCGGGTGTTTGCTCCAAATCAAATACTAGTCTCATTATCATGGCTAAAGAAAACATCTAATAACACTTTGCATTAGATTATGTAAATGGCCAATGAAAACGACTAATTAGCTATAATAATAGACAGAATCTTATTGTTTTTTTAGAAAAAACAAAAAAAAATAAAATAACTAACTGGTTGATCTCTTTTTTTTTTCTCGTGGTTGCGGCTAGTATGCAGTTTTCGTTGCTGCCTCATTTTTCCATTATGTAAAATAAAGATTATATAAAAACAAAAAAATAAAGTGATGATGTGATATAAAGTTGAAAAAATATTGAAAAAATATATTAGAATGTATTATAATGTGAAAATTATAACATGAGATAAAGAAATTCGATAAAATTATCATATTATTATATTATTTTATATTTTTTATCGATTAATTTTTTATGACATTATGTATAATAAAAATGGAAAGCAGAGACAAGAAAACTGAAGATTTGTCGTTGGATTCGACTAGGATGATTTTTGAGTCATTTGAATATATTTGAATTATTTTTTAAAATATTTTTATCTTTTTCAAATATTTTATGTTCATTTCAATTTCAAAAATAACTTCTCGAATTATGAAAGTGCTAAGCAATGGGCTCGATAGAATTCAGCCTTGGTGTTGGTGTGGTCAAAATGGGAGGAAAGTGTCAGGATCAATTACGCGAGAAAAATCACGATGACGAGATACCAATATAGCATGTTATGGGAGAACCCTCTTGGAGAAATACCATGGCCATGGACTATTAAAAACCACAACAACAATTAAAAACTATAATCTCATAATCATGTGATTGTTAAAATGATTTTGCGACATAAAAAGATATCGTATCTAATTGGTTAGGATATCTCTCCATGTCTATCGCATTATTTTAATCTATAAATCTTTATTTTAATAATATTTTATTCTCTCCCTCCTTCACCACCTCCACCACTACCACAACCAACACCACCATTGTTGTTGCCGCCGTCGATTCTCCACCGTCGTCGTCATCTTCGCCGGCACCCTAATCCTCCTCCTCCTCTCCCTCCCACCACCAGACCCCTGCCTCACTTCTCATTCCTTCCCCAAATTCACCTGCGACATCACCCATCGCCGTTCCACCATCGTCGAATCCTTGAATCGCCGCCTCAACCCACAAGGTTGCTGCCTTCTTTGATCTCTTCTCCGACCTTGATTTCCTCTCCAATTCGTCTGGGATCCTCGTTATGTTGGGGAGTCACTATTCATGGAAGACGTCGAACAAGCCGCCAGAACCACATCGATTGATGGAAGACGATCGGGACGAAGAGGAGAAGGAGTCGTCGGAGGCGGTGAAGTTGCAGGGTGAGAATGGAACTGGCGGTGGTTGCGGTTCGGAGACGAACGAAGACATTGAACTTGCAAATAAAAAATAACTTTTTAATACTTGCAGATTCCTACGGTGTATCCCCAAAATTGAGGAGTCACTATTCATTATTATATATTAAAGGTAATAGATGAAGATTCTATGAAAGTTCCAATTTTTGTCAAATTTCTTATTTTCGTTATCTAAATTATACATTTTACCCATTATATGGGAAGTGCTATATTCTTTTTGATCTCACTAGGAATGGACTGCAAACCGATCTGCAGAATTCATGGAGTAAGAGTCGGAGAGCTTGTGTTGGAGTCGGAGCTCTACTCTACGAAACCCTGAATCCTGAACTTCTGCAGTGCTTTTTGCTCACATAATAATCAGCTAGAACCTCCAGAACTTTGGCTCAGCCCTTTCCAGTCAATGCCACTCTGAGACTCCAGCTCCAGATCTCAGTGCTCGAGTTGCAGTCCAGAATTAAAAGTACAACTCCAAAAATCTCCGATTTAGCCATGACCGGACCAACAAAAGCCGGACAGAACTCTAGATCCTCGGCAGTGATTAAATTGGTAAACAGGTACAAGGCTTATACGTTCTGGATCATTATAGTCTGGATTGTAGTGATTACTATTTTATGTTGAAGGGACATAATCTGGATTACTACTCAACACACGAATATCTGTATCTTTTTACTGACTATGTTAATATGCTGACATGTGAAGTTGACTTGCAGCGGGTTTGAGCCTATACAACGTGTTTACTATGAATTTTCTCCATTCCCATGATCTTGTACCTAAACATTTGGTCTCGGAAAATCAGAATCATGACGAAGCTGCAAGCAATAAAGTCGTGTAGAGAAACCCACGTTTGGAATTTGGAAAAGACGTGATTTATATATATATTGAATTGAAATTCTATTGATCAAATATAATATTGTTCCTAAACCAACCCACATGGCTTTGAATGTGACCAGCAGCAGATCTTTGAATGCTCAAAGTTAACCTACCATGAATCCTACCGATCTATCGAGAAAAAACCTAGCCAGTGACAAGCATGTCTACATCGTATACAATCTTTCCACTTTGCCCCCCTAACAATCATGTATCCCTTCTTAAGCTATTTTTTGTCCATTTCCATATTAAAAGAACGGTTCATGATGACATGCTATGACTCAAATGCAAGCAAAATATCAGTAGTCCAACAGCAAGAAAATGATGTTCTCTTCTTTATTGAATAGAAACTCTAAACTTGTTGATTCTGCATGGAAGAAGATAGCCTTGAAACCACATCGTGTGCACACATTTGTATAATTCAAGAAACCATCTCTGTCCAGTCGAGCACAATTTATGTAAAATGCTACTCATACTAGGAGATCGAGAGATACCAGGGAAGGATTTCCGTGGGAGCAATATAAACAAAACAATAAACAGCTACAGAGAACAAAGATGCCGAGAGATTAGAACAGGCAAAACCACAATTTCGTGCAGGAAAGTTCAACATATTGTACATGATAGAAACTGAAGCACATTATACAGATGTTATAAATTTTACAGTCCATGGCAAATAATGCCCGAACTAAGTTATTGTGGAAAGGTAGCCAACACAATACCAGAAGAATGGCAAAAACCAAAACAAGCAGAAAAAATTTCGCTGTTACAGCTCATGATTATTCAGGGAAACATGAGTGATAGGCAAAATCAAAACCTCACCAGGTACAGTTGTTTCCAAACCATGAAAATATAGATTAATAATTTAACTGGCAAAGAACTCGAGCTATGATATAGAGGTATGTACACAGTGATCCTAGAACTCCTGCAGGGTCAAAGGAATGACGGAATTATCACCTGGAAAGTCAGTCCTACGCCCGAGAAGTGAGTAATATGCCAGAATATGGGCAGGATACTCGACCAACCTGATCTGCCCGGTGCCGTCATCAAGAGACTCTCTTCTTGCAGGAATGAGCTCAATGTTCCAGAATGGGCGGGCCATGGGAGAGAGATCAAACCCCGTTGGAGATGGTTTGTATCCCTGAACCCATAAGTATTTCAAAGACTTTAACTGAGCAGCAGCCTGAGCAATTGCTCGCTCACTAAACAAGCAACCCCTCATCTCAAGTTTCTCCAAGCTGGGGCAGCCCCTTGAAAATGCAAGGATTCCTTCATCAGATTGTCCGACATAGCCCAGAAGCATCCATGTAACATGCTGACTGTATTGCCCAATGTAACTGAGACCCAAATCTGTCAATCCCCCTGACCGGAGGTAGAAAGCAAATCTTTTAAGGTTTTGGCAACCCATTAGAAGTGCTCGTACTCCTTTGTCAAGGGGAAGGTCAGTGATCTTCTCTTCTCTGTCTAGTAAGACAAGACGAAAATCTGAGAGATTCTTCATATTCGCTCCAATTGATTCCAAGGCCTCGTTGGTTATATCGGAGGCATAGAAGGCAAAGTATTCAAGATCATGGCAGCCCAAGGATAGAGAGATCAAACCCCTTTGTGTGATCACACCTTCTATGTCCTCCATCCCCTGGTCATCAGCCCCTCGTTCAATACGTAGTCTCTTCAACTTCTTGCAAGTCTGGGAGACGATATCCAGTCCCTTGTCGCCGAGGACATTCCTTGCCTGTAGATGATAAAAACCAAGGCACGGTTTATTAAGGATACGCATGAAATTCCAGGAACCCTTTCCTATTGAATTTCGCTATACATTGCCCATATCATAGCTAAACTGAGGTGGCTTGGCTCATTCAACAGAATCCAACAGGCAAATACTTAAAATCCATTAGCGACGATGCAATTCATTACATTAGGGCATGGAAGAAATAGTGAAGATTAACCTCTCACAAATGGTATTACATTTATGTTCATGTTTCAAATACGTGGGATATCTGATGTCCTGTGTTGAATTTAGGTTTTTCACCTGTATGTATGCTATATGAACAATCACTACATTTCATCCTGTCACGAACATTCTATACCAACAGATAAGGGAACATGTATTCATACGCACTCGTTACTTCTTTCAAAGACAGTTTTGTGTGCTCTGTTCTCATTGCATAGATCAGTCCATTTATCTTAACAAGAAAGATATCTACTGTCTCAGCTTTTGTATCCATAACCAACATTTTCAAAGTGTTCAACATGAGTGGGCTCCTGTTTAGTTTACACTGAAACCAGTAAGCTCTATCATGGATGATACCGACGGCCAGGATTTCATGCAAGCATCATCCTAACCACTGTTACTACACTTTATTGCTGATGACAAAAGCTCTTATCTTCTGCAAATGAGTTTTTGAGGACCATTTCTTAAAAGCTACTAGTAGAAATTCTGTCCAAAATCTTGAATTTTGAACTCAAGAACACCATTGCTGTTTATGCTTTTTAAATTGGAGAAAGCACATTCCACCTGGACTTTTACTTTAAAAAAAACTCAACTTACCTAGTGTCAAAGACTCCCAATTAAATATAAGATCTGAAATAGGATGATGTATACAACCTTGTCTCGCAAATAAAGTGACTGCTTCAATTGAGATTTGAATCTATAGACAAAACAATCTTGACAGAAATGTTTGATCGGTCTGATCAATGGTTAGCCTTAACTTCAATAGTTTGCATAAGCATGACAAGAAAATGTTTTTAAATAAGTACATGCCGAGGAAAATCTATCATCTAGCTTTAAACTGATGACTAGGCATTCAATTAACCACAACTTATAGAGGCCCCCAACCCTCCAAAAAAAGGACAATGCCATCATTTCATTTATGAATCATGGAAAACCATAACCCAAAAAAAAGCATAAAGGAAACTATAAAGCATGACATTGAATGACTAGCAAGAGAAAAGAACGCTAGGTTATTTTCTGTTGAAAGTGATTTGTTTCTTAAATTTCTAGCAAAAATTATTTTCCTCTCCATCAAAAAATTCTTCTGTTTTATCTTAATTGGAGTGTTCTTAAATTCCTAGCAAGACAAAAACAGGAAATTTTACAAGCTTGGAAAGCAAAAAACTCACAACAAAATTAGAGACAAATGTAAGTGAAGAAGTTAAGTTTGATATTTACCTCTAGAACCTCCAAATTAGGGCATTTCCTTATAAGCGTGCAATGATCTTCTGTGTCAAGCAATGCATAAACCAGATCCAACTTCTTAAGCAAATGTCCAACAGGAAAAAATAATTGCATCTCGTCTCTCCCCAAGTATGTTATACACAAAGAACACAACCTAGCGGGGAATGTTATAGATTGATAGAATTCTGGGTCCACTGGTTCTTTAAAAGATCCACCGCCAAACTCTTCCAATTTGGTAGCCGATTGGAATATGGTAATTAGGTTGGGGATCTCACAATCACAAACTTTCAATGATACCAAAGGGCAGGTCCTTGCAATGAGTTCTAAGTCATTGACATTAATTTTTTCAAGGTCTGACATGTAGAAGTTCAATGTCTCCAAAACTGTGTTATTGATGGCAAGCTCATGAAGCCAATCACCATTCAACTCCTTGATGCTACAGTCTTCCATAATCAGGGACCTAAGATTCCTGCATAAACAAAATCCGAGCAAGACAGAGATCAGAAAAGGATGCAGAGTATATTAATCTAAGAATCAAGGTCCCCTCAACATAAAATAATTTTTTAGCAGTTGTATTCAACCTGTATTGCAAACAGCACTGAAGCATCTTTGAAGAAAAAATGATACACAGAAAATTCGAACAACATAAATTTTACTAGTGAAAAAATTACCCAGTCATTGAACATCCTGATTCTACACTAACAGAATGTTGCAAACCAAATAGCAACACTGTGCTAGAAGATGACCAAACCGCCCTGGCAAGCCAATGCTTTTCAAAACATTGGGTTGAGGACATTGATTGGAAGCCAAATAGCAGAACAAGAAATCAGGTTTTCAAGCCAAGGTTTAAAGAAGCAAAGAGCAACAAAATTGTCACAAAATGGGTTTTCAAGCATAGTTTGCAGCATGAATGGTTTCTCCTGACTCCAATAATAGTAACATCTCTCACGAGTCATGAGCACTAAAAGTTAGTCTACCATAGACAAACCAAGCGTACCAATGAATACAAGAAACTCAAAAACTTGCAGCCAGCTACTCAACACTGAACCATTTGCGAATGTGTGTATTGTGGAGACAACATTTACAAGAAAATTTTTATCGATGAATAGACAATGTTGTGGAGAAAACCGCATTGAAATTGTGGGAATTCTTGGACCTATATGCATTGTTTAAACGCCGCTCCACCTATTGACAATTGGTTGTAAGTGTGAAAGTCATACTTCTACAAAGTATCACCGTGGTGTGCTCCATGTCGCCCACAATGTCGACGTGTAGACCCGAAATAGCACCAGATGGGATACTGTGAAGTTCTCATTGAGAAAAGCACATTTGAATTATGTGAAATTTTGAACCTATGTAGAATGTATGAGTCACTCCACATATATGATGAACTTACAGAATAGCATAGGGTCAGTTCAAGGAAGATGATGGCCTTATTGCCCATACGGCTACCATAGAACCATGCAAAAACATATCAGATGAAGGAATAAATTCTCAAACGAATCTTCACAACATCACATTACAGCTGATAATGCATATTAGCAGCGAGAGTTGATATTATTGCCAAATGATCTGAAAAGCCACATCAACCGAAAAAAAAAAGGGGAAGTAGGCAACATATCCTAGGCAAACCCAAGGTGGAAAACTTAACCGTTTATATTTTACACCATAATTTGTAAGGTCTTCTCAAGCAATTCTAGCAGGGCGCAGCACCAAAAATTAACAATACAGAGTTAAGGGGATAGTACTAGCATAGTAGCATTAAAAAAGGAAAGGCCTGTCTCTTCCATAATGGTCACACACTTGCAAGTATAATCTTCTGTCAATTAAAGTCAATGTAATGCCTCCAACTGAAGAAGTAAAATAAGCATGAGTATTGAGTACGCATCATGAACCTCTGCACAGGTGTTTTTTACACACCCATCTAAACATGGGAATCCAATGAAAAGTATTACACAATACTCAAATGTACAAGGATTAAAAATTTCAACAGATCTAAAAAGTACAAAAAGATCGATGTAACAGAAGCTTTTTGTAATTGAATATTCAACACCCACAGAAGACAAATAAGGTCCATTTTTTCCTCATGTTTCCATTTTTATTTTGCTTAACGTCGTCATGAAACAAAAGAACCTAGAAAAAGAGCCAAGGCTGACGAGAACCTTGTTGACAGTAGCAATCTCCAAACTTGAAAAATGCACAATTACCACTAAACATCAATAAATTGCTCTGCAGATTAACAAACTCTTTCTAAAAGATTCTTGAATCTCATAGTTGATCATACGCACCCATAAACTCCCAAATCGCCTACAAAGAACAGAAAGAAGCAAAAAGAAATGGAAAAACAAATCACAAAAATCTCCAAGGCTCATGAACTTTAAAGTCAAACAGCCAAACAAGAATCACAATAAGCTACTTAGGAGAAAATACACATAAAAGCATTTGGCTTTTGAGAAGGGAAAAAAAACAAGTAGGTGGAAGCTCTTCACAGTTCACACAAGCCTCCTAGTATACGCAAATTGAGCATCACGCAACAGTTCAGCAATCTATGCTCACCTGACCATGACAACAGAACTGAACGATATATCCTTCATCATAACTAATCAATTTGGAATCCGAAAATCCGATCAACAATTAGATTCCAAAATTCAAGCCAAAATCACGGAGACACAAACATGAATTACCAAACCTATTTAACAATTAATCAATTGACCAACCATCAGCTCCTCGATTGAGTGTGTTAATTGACCAATCACCAATTTGGCCCGAATTATCGTCTAAATTTGGGGTGATTAATCATTTTGGCACCACAATCAATCCCAATTTGGGTTCAATCACAACCATATCAAAAATCTTATCCAAAAAAACACCAAAAATATAACATAAATGCAAAATCGAACCAGAAATTCAGTCAAAAACAAGTACCTGCAATGGCGGCCGATATGAAGAAGTCCATGTGTGGAATAACCAGAACACTTTTCCAACGTCAACGACTCCAACACCCTCCCTTTCAAGTTCGCCAGCATCGCCAGATCCGCATCAGCCACAATCATGCGCCGAAAATGAAGCGATCTCAACCTGGGAAACGAATCCGCGATACCGATCCACGGCGTCACGTATCCGCCCCAATTCTCGGGAATCAAATTAAACATCGCCGCCCTCGGCTTCCCCTTCAGCTTCAGCTCCTCTATGTTACGAAATCGAGTCAACAATCGCTCTGGCGTCGCCGTGTAACAGAAAGCGATCGTGACGTGTCTCCTAGTCAGCGCGTCCACTTCGTACCATCGGCGACAGACCAGGGAGATCGCGGCACGGTCACGCGCATCTGTGACGTATGTGATGACGCACTCCACGATCTCATCGGGCATCCCTCTTCGAGATTCCCTCTCCATCAATTGAATAATCGAATAATCCAATAATCAATTCAACCTCCGTGCAGTTCGAATTATAAGCTCGAAATTATTGAACAGCACTGAATTTCATCCTGCAGAAAAATCCAAACAAAACATATAAAAATCTAGCCGGCTTGGATTGATTCAAGCTCAACAAGATCGAAATCAAACGACACAATTCAGGTATTTTCGTCATGTACAAGCTCCCAAAAAAGAAAAAAAAAAAAAAACGAGATGCGTACGGTCTTACTCGAAACAAGATCGGGAGTGAAATCATGAATTATTCCAATCGAACTCGAAATGCATAAAAACAGACAATCAAATTAGATTATCTCGATTAATGATGAAGGCGTTGAAGAAAGTGGATTTGATAGTGGGAGTTGAGTTGAGTTTGGTGTTCTTGTAACAGTATAGGCTTGGCCAGTGTGTGCTCTTTCTCTCTCCCTGTTTTTTTTTTTTTTTTTTTTTTTGGCTTTTGGAAAGTGTTTGTCTCCCTTGTGTTTTCCTTGTCTGATCTTATCTGTCCAAATCTTAACGGAGAGGAAAAAGGAAATAAAATCAAAATGAAAATGGGAAGAGATATTCGGACCAAAGAAATACTAATCTTGGGCGCGATAGAGCAACTAAAAAAAGGAAAAAGAGAGAACATGATCAAGAGATAACGATGATTTTTTTATAAATTATTCGTTAAATAATTAAATAATTTTTTTATATTTTTATTATAAAATATAAAATATAATATTAATTATAATTATATGTCAAAATAAAATTCATATATAAATTATATATATAAAGTAACATATCGAAATATATAATTAATAATATAATTATTATACAATGTT